>JANDJZ010001071.1:0-10836 GCA_027943245.1 Acanthamoeba sp. SK_2022b | reverse complement strand
GAGACGGTTTGGTGCATCGACCCCTGCAACTATTGCTTTTGTTTGTGTGTTTTTGGGGTTGGCCGTCACACAAGTGGCGACAGCCACTATGAAAGAAGGCGTCGTGCCCCAAAGAAGCACGGGCGTGAGAGAGAACAAGGACGTGGGGGGTGGCGGTTGGGACGGAACTTCTTCCATTTCCTCCTTCCTTTTATTTTTATGTTTTGGTTGTTGGTTGTTGGTTGGTTTTTATCGACCTGCCCCCCAACCCGCAGGCACGGACAAGGAGAGTCGCATGCGGAGAGAGGTCATCAACGAGATCATCAGAACCGAGCAGGACTACATACACGACCTCCAAGTCGTCATCAACGTACCGCTACAAGCCCTGCTCACGCACGCACACACACACACACACACACACACACACTCTTTCTTCTTAATGCATGGGGCAATGTCTCATCGCGTGCATGGTGTCCATCTCTCTCTCTCCCTCTCTCGCGTGTGTGGTGCAGGTGTTCATGACGCCCCTGCGCATGTCCAACATCCTGCCCGACCCCGACATCAACACCATCTTCTCCAACATCCAGCTCCTGCTCGGCGTCAACATGTACGCCTACCGACGTGTTCCCTTCTTTTGCCTGCGCGCGCGGGCCATCAGCGCTGATCGCGTCGTTTCGTTGCCCGTTGCCGGCGCGCAGGGAGTTCAATCAGAACCTGAGCAAGAAGGTGTCGGAGCTATCGGCGCAGGCGTCCGCCAATGTGCCCATCGGCGACCTGTTCGCCAGACTGGTACGCGTGTCACCACGGTGGCTCCTGGTGACGTCACCCGTGCTGACCAAGCAGCGGCCACGCGTGGGTTTTGCCAGGCGGACTACTTCAAGATGTACACGATCTACTGTTCCAACCACCCGACGGCCGTGGAGACCAAGATCAAGCTGGCCAAGAAGAACTCCAACTTCCGCAAATTCCTCGCCGCACGTCTCCCCCTCCCCCACACAGCGTTTTGATTTCCGATTGGTCGCACTCTCGGCCCGCCCTGACCTCCCTCCCCCCACCCCCCGCGCGCACAGTTGGCCGAGAGCGACCCCTCCTGCCGAGGACTCAATCTCAACGACTACCTCATCAAGGTGCCGCTTCCCTCGACGCCGAGACTCGCTCGCGTCTTCGTGACCTTCGGTGATGGGTGGATGGATGGGTGGTGGGAGCACATGCTAACATTGTTGGGCACGTTCTTTGTCGGCGCAGCCTGTACAACGCATCTGTAAATACCCGCTTCTCCTACGAGTACGTGATGCTTTGCATTCCTCTCCTTTCCCTTTTCGTTATTGCTGGGGGGGAGGTGGGGAGGGGGGGGCATGCCACGGGCGCCCTCACGTGCGTTGGGCGGTGGTGACGTGGCAGGAGCTGGTCAAGTTCACGCCGGAGACGCACGAGGACTACCCGCAGCTCACCCTCGCCGAGCGGAAGATCGGAGAGGTGCATTGCGCGCGATCATATGATCACTATCCAAGCAATGTCCACTCACTCGCTCGCTCGCTCTCCCGCTTACCCCCCCCCCCGCACATCGCGATGGACAGGTGGTGACGTACATCAACCAGGGCGCCCGGCAGGCGGCGGCCCGTGACCAGGTGGTGAAGATACACTCCTACTTCGAGACCATCGAGGTGAGGACCGCCCATTCCTCCTTCCTCCCTGCCCGTCACATCCGATGAGGCTGCGGATCTGACCACCGCACAACTCCGGGGGGGGGGGCAGCTATTGAGTCCCACACGCCGATTGGTGCGCGAGGGCCTCATGACGTGGGTCAAGGGCAAAGAAAAGAACCAGGTATGCCCCCCTGCCCCGATGTGTCGACACGACGCTGGGAGGGGGGGAGGGGGCGCCTGCCGTGTGGTCGCCCACTGGTTGTCGGGGATTGGTGGTGGGCGCAGGTGTGGGTGTGGCTGTTCAACGACCTGGTGCTGGTGGGGAAGCCCAAGCACTCCAAATACCTGGAGGAGAGCAAGCGAAAGGGCAACTGCTTCACCCTCGCCGCCAAGGTCGGCCTGGGCGAGGTCCGCCTCGTCAACCTCTCCACCGTCGAAGGTGACACGCCTTGCCCCCCCCCCCCTCTCGCTTTCACAAGTGCGTGCGTGGACAATCGACATCTGACGCTCGGGGGGGGGGGCAGGCGTGGAGGCGTTCGAGGTGCAGATGGTGGAGAAGGAGGGGATGAAGGTGACAAAAGTGAAGGAGTCGTTCGTGCTGGGCCTACCCACGGTGGAGCAGAAGACCGAGTGGATGTTCGGCCTCAAGAACATCATCAAGCACTTCCAGCAGATGGAGTTCGTCGCAGAGAAGAAGAAGGCCGAGTCGGAAGCCAAGCTCGGTAGGCCCCCTACTCCCTCGCCAACCCCGCTTTCCATCGAAACAACCAAAATAAATAAATAATAATAATAATAATAATACACCAATAGCTTTGCTCACGCGTGTTGCTCGGTCCCAGAGAACGACGGCGGGAAATCATCTCCGGCCACCCAGCGGAGCTTGTCCCGTGAAATGTCCGGTACGTGCCGCCGCCCAATGGGCGCGTTGGCGCGTTGGTGCTCATCGATGGTGGGGTGGTGGCATTGCAGTGTTCAGTCTGGTGAAGCAGACGGGCACTTCGGCCGAGGAAGAGGGCAAGCTGGCCACCATCGACATCTACTTTGGCGGTATCGGCGTACGCGTCTCCCTTTGCCATCAGCGTCGCCCTCTCCCCCGTGCCTCGAGAGCAAGGAGCGGCTACTAACCATTTTCTGCTGTCGGTGGTGTAATGGCGTGTTGTGTTGTGTTGTGTTGTGTTGTGTTGTGTTGTGTTGTGTTGTGTTGTGTTGTGTTGTGTTGTGTGTGCAGTTGATCACGGCCGGTCGCCGGCTGGTGCGGGACACGCAGATGGCCTGGCTGAGCGGGAAGAACAAGGACAAGCCCGTCGACGTGTGGGTGTGGCTCTTCAACGACCTCTTCCTCATCGGAAAGCCCAAGAAGCAGAAGCACCTCCAGGAGTCTCACCGGACCGCCTCCTGTTTCTCGACCCTCGCCAAGGTCGGTCTCGACGAACTCCGCCTCATCAACCTCTCCTCCCTCCAAGGTTCGCCCACCCCCTATGCCACTTGCCACGTTGTTGGTTGGTTATTGGTCGGCTGTTGGTTATTTGTTGATTATTGGTTGGTTGTTGGTTATTGGTTGTTGATTATTGGTTGGTTGGTTGGTTGGTTGCTGATGGTGGAGAGGGGTGGAGCAGGCTACGAGGCGTTTGAGGTGGAGCACGTGGAGAAGGACGGAATGACGGTGGTCAAGGTGAAGGACTCGTACACGCTCGGGATGGGCTCGACGGAGACCAAGATGGAGTGGGTGCTGAGCGCCAACAAGCTCGTCAAGGAGTTTCTGCAGAAGGACCTCCTCCACGAGAGGCGGAAGCGCGTCAACGAGGGCGAGGCCTCGCCCCTCTCCCCGCGCAAGTCCGGGAGCATCATCCAGCGCCCCGCCTCCTCCTACGGCTCGCAGCCCTCCTCCTCGCCCCGCGGTTCCGGCACGCGCTCTCCCCCCCCCCCACTCACCCACTCCCTCGTGGCTGGGCTGACAGGCGCGGCGAATGGGCGTGCAGAGATCCAGCGGTCGCGGGCCGACAGCCAACCAGAGGACAGCGAGGTGGCCGCCATCGACTCCCTCTTTGGCGGAGTGGCTGTACGCCTATTCCACCCCCCCCCCTCCTGTGGCACCCGCCACTGCTCTCTCTCCCCCTCTCTTGTTCTAAGAAACGTTGCCCCTGCCCACAGCTGGTGGCGCCCGGGAGGCAGCTGGTGCGGGAGGGCCCGGTGACGTGGCTCAACTCCAAGAACAAGGACAGGGTCTGGATGTGGCTCCTCACCGACGTCATCCTCATCGGTACGTGGTGGTGGTGAAGGTGGCGGGCGGGTTGTGACCTTATGAAATGGCGCTGCACAACAACCAACAACAACCAACAACCAACAACAACAACCAACAACAGGCAAGCCCAAGAAGCCCAAGTACATGCGCAAGGACAAGCGCAAGCCGTCATGCTTCAACCTGCTGGCCAACGTCGGCCTCGACGAAGTGAAGCTCGTCAACATGGGCACCGTGGAAGGTGCCTCTACTCACCTTCCCCGCAAGACAACAACCACAAACGACAAACAGCAAACGACAACCAATGGGAAACGAACAACGGCGAGAGGGCCAACACTCACATTATTGGGGCGATCGTCCACAGGTCTCGAGGCGTTCGAGGTCCAGGACGTGGAGAAGGAGGGCGTGCTGGCCGTGCGAGTGCGTGAGCGGTTCACCCTGGGCGCCATCGCCGCCGACGCCAGAGGTGCGCCACCCCCCCCCCAGTGTCGTCCCGCTTTTCCCCCGGGCGGCGTGCTCATCGTGGCGTGCGCGCGCGTGCGTGTCACGCAGATTGGGTGGCGGCGATCAAGAACTCGCTCAAGCACTTCCAGCTCCAGGAGGTGTCGGCCGAGAGGGCACGCATGGAGCTCGAAAAGGGTGCGCCCTCCCCGCCTCGGCGTGCTCGTTTTGTGCAATCCCCCTCCCCCAATCAGGATGGGGGTGGGGGGGAATGGGGGGGAGAGGGGAGAGGGAGGACTGAATCGTTGCCCCGCGTTTGTGCGTGCGTCTTCGAACAGAGGGAGTGGAGGCCGAGATCGAGCGAAAGAAGGGCGGCAGCTTCATCATCCGCCAGAGGCAGCGCAAGGACTCCCTCACCAACCTCCAATCCGGTAAGTAACGCGTTCGCTTGTCTCCTCCTCCTCCACCACCACCCGCCACCGCCACCTCTGATTCGACGCGCGTGGTCGTGGCGTGCCACTTCGAACCCGCAGAGGAGAAGAAGGGCTTCTTCGGCTGGAAGCGGTCCATGTCGTCGCCGCGGCTGGTGGCCCCGCCCTCGCCCTCTCTGGCGGCGATCCCTTCCCCGGCCTCGTCGTCGGGCCTCGGCCGCAACACCCTCTCCCGCGACGATTTGTATGCTCCCCCCCCCCTCCCCCACCGTGCCGTGCAACCAAACGGAATCGAGAGATCTGGCCTATGGCAAAATTTGGCCAAAGCCGACTGGCCGCCAACCTCCGGAGCTGACCGTTATTGACCTCCTCTCCCGACAGCCTCGCGATCAGCGAGGAGGAGGACGACTTGGCCGCGGACAGCGAGTACCAGGAAGAGGAGGCGGCGGAAGAGGACTCGCGCCCGTTGCCGCCGACCCCCGCCCCGGTGCCGCCTCGCCCGAGGATCGCGTCGTCGTACGCGGTCTCCTCGGTGTCCATGCCAGACCTGCCTCGGGTCGAAGAGATCGCAGCTCCCGCCAAGAAGATCACCTCCTCTCTCTTCCTCGACGACTTTGGTCCTCGCGGCTGATGCCGCCGGCCACCACCACCACCCATCGTGTATCTGTTATCGCCCGCCACCACAACAGTCTTGTCTCCAATTAATTGTAATCTAGACTTTCTACGCCCAACCCTTTATCGTGTGAGGCCTCCCTCTCTGTTCGCATCCCCCCCCCCATCAAGCGTGTCCTCTCACCAGGCATGTCCCTTTCTGGCCGGAACGGGTTCGGAGAAAAAAACGGGAAAAAACCAGACATAACGACCCCGCGCAGGCAAGCAGAAGCCACCCATCTTTGTCGCATTCTGTCGTCGCCTCCGCCTCCGCCACACATCTTCGCGCACGCATTTACACACATGGAAGCATCCACTCCTGCCCCCGAGGGAACCACTGAGGTTGTTGCTGCTCAGCAGCCGGCCGCTGCCCCTGCCGGCAGGCACATGTTCTCGGCAAGATGGACCGTCAAGGACATCTTGGGCCGCGAGGATGGAGGTGTGGGCCTGGTCGATCAAGAGGGCGTCGTTGCGGGTTGGATCAGGACCGTGCGATTCGGTAACAAGGGCAAGCTGGCCTTCATCAACCTCAACGATGGCTCCCTCATCACGGGCCTCCAGGTCGTGTGCGACAGCAACAAGGAGGGCTTCGACCAGCTCAAGGCCACCGACTGCTCAGCTGGCGCTTCGATCTGGATCTTTGGCAAGGTCGTCAAGAGCCCCGCCAAGGGCCAGACCGTCGAATTCCTCGCCGCCAAGGTCGCGCTCGTGGGCGGCTGTGACCCCTTGACCTACCCCCTGGCCGGCAAGGGGCACTCTGTCGAGTTCCTCCGCGAACAGGCCCATCTCCGCGCCCGCACCAACACCGTACTACCCCCCCCCCATTTCCTCATTTCCATTTAATCTTTGTATCTCCTCCTTGTTCTTATCCCCTAATGAGTACTGGGCTTTCTAATTGGTCTTAGCGATTTCCACCAATGAATTGAATTATTATTATTATTATTATTATTTCTAGTAATCTGGTGGCTGTTCGTTGGTTCTGAAACGTTTTCTGGTGCGGGCTCGCAGTTCAGCGCGGTGGCGCGGGTGAGGAACGGTCTGTCGTTCGCGACGCACCAGTTCTTCCAGGCCAAGGGCTTCCTGAACGTGCACACGCCGCTCATCACGTGCTCGGACTGCGAGGGCGCCGGCGAGATGTTCCAGGTGACGACGCTGCTCAACGGCGTGAAGAAGCCCGAGGAGGTGGCGCGCACGCCCACGGGGGAGATCAACTACGCGGAGGACTTCTTTGGCAAGCCGTCCTACCTGACCGTGTCGGGGCAGCTCAACGGCGAGTACTACGCGTGCGGGCTGGGCAACATCTACACGTTCGGGCCCACGTTCCGCGCGGAGAACTCCAACACCCGACGCCACTTGGCCGAGTTCTGGATGATCGAGCCCGAGATGGCCTTCTACGACCTGGTCGACAACATGGACCTCGCCGAGGAGTACGTCAAGCACTGCATCAAGCACGTGCTCACCACCTACCCCGAGGACATGAAGTTCCTCGACTCGATCTACAAGGGCGAGGGCGGCAGCCTGCTGGCGCGCCTCGAGCACGTCCTGGCGACGCCCTTCACGCGCATCACCTACACCGAGGCCATCGAGGCCCTCCTCAAGAGCGGCGCCAAGTTCGAGGAGAAGGTCGAGTGGGGCATCGACATGAGCTCCGAGCACGAGCGCTACCTCACCGAGAAGATCTACAACACGCCCGTGATCGTGACCGACTACCCCAAGGACTTCAAGGCCTTTTACATGCGCCTCAACGACGACGGCAAGACCGTGGCCGCCATGGACGTCTTGATGCCTACCCTGGGAGAGCTCATCGGTGGGTCCCAGAGGGAGGAGAGGCTCGACGTCCTCCGCGACCGCTTCAAGGAGCACAACCTCCCCGAGGAGCCCTACAAGGCCTACCTCGACACCCGCCGCTTCGGCTCCGTGCCCCACTCTGGCTTCGGCCTCGGCTTCGAGCGCCTCGTCCTCTTTGTCAGCGGCGTTGAGAACATCCGCGACGCCATCCCCTTCCCCCGCTACCCCAAGCACGCCCAGTTCTGAGCCCACTATCGCTGATTTGATGTCACCCAAGAAGAAGAAGAAATCTTGACACCTTCAGAAACTCCTTTTCGCGGAAACCTGCCGAAACAAAACTGGGAAAAATGCCGGCACGCCAGCCTGCATCGCCGACCACCAAGAATATGGGTGGCGTAGTGTGTTTTTCATTCAACCTGCGCACACAGCAACCCCCGTCACCTCCAGCAAATCCACCCCCCCCCATCTGCGCCCACATCAGCCTGATCCAGCGCCCCCACAAGCTACTCCAGACTTCATTTTTTTTCCCCCCTCTACACCAGCATGTCTGACATGTCCGAAGAAGAATACTTTTCAGAGGAGGAGTACGTCGATGATGACGACGATGCCGAGGAAGACGTGGAAGACGACCTCGGCGCGGTCGACGATCAAGCGTTGCAAGAGACACTCACGAAGCAGCGCTCGTTTGAGGTTATCTCAGAGGACGACATGATGAAAGAGTCGCGCCTGCTGATCGACGGTGTGATGGAGTTCCTGGGCATCCCTAACAGGGCCATCGCGGCCTGCCTGCTGCGAAGCTACGACTGGAATCGAGAGCGCCTTATAGAAGCCTACACCGAGGACCCCGAGCGCGTGTGCAAGAAAGCAGGTGTGCCAACCCTCAACCTCGAAAAGCCTGTAGAGAACCCTGATGCCGTTGTACGCTGCCACCCCCCCCAAGCCACTTCATTCTTTTCTTTTCCTTTGTTGCATTTCTTTGTGTGCTGCTTGGTGCCGTTGTGTCGAGATTCGAGTGCAATGCTGCCATCGTTTTTCTCTAGATGTGAAGGGATGCGGTCACATTTTTGGGCGCGCTGGAGTGTGGGTCGTATGTGGATTGGGGGGGGGGTGTTGTTGCGCGGTGTGCTCACGTGGTGTGGTGTTCATGTAACGGCAGAGCGAGTGTTTGGTGTGCATGGACGACTACAAGAACTCGGACTCGTTCGCGCTGCCGTGCGGCCATCGGTACTGCAGCACGTGCTGGAAGAACTACCTGGAGGTGAAGATCGCGGACGGGCCCGAGTGCATCACCACCAAGTGCATGGCGCCCAAGTGCGGCAGCGTGGTGCACGAGGAGGCGGTGAAGAAGATCGTCGACGCGAAGCAGTTTGCGCTGTACTCCAAGTACCTGCTGCGATCGTTCGTGGACGACAACCCCAAGGTCAAGTGGTGCCCGGCGCCGCACTGCTCCAACTGCGTGAGGTGCGAGCGGCAGAACCGGCAGGAGGCCGTGGCGTGCGCGTGCGGCTTCCGGTTCTGCTTCAAGTGCTGCGACTTCGAGATCGGAGACCACATGCCGGCCGACTGCGAGACGGTGGACTTGTGGCAGCAGAAGGCCGCCGACGAGTCGGAGAACGTGACGTGGATGATCGCCAACACCAAGAAGTGCCCGCAGTGCCGCTCGCCCATCGAGAAGAACGGAGGGTATGTGTCTGTGGTGTTCCACTCTCTCTCTCTCTCTCTCGAACGCTGCGCGCGCGCGTGTCCGTGGCCGCCTGGAGGTTAACCCGCCTTTTCTCACTCTCTCTCTCTCTCCGGTGGTTGTCTTGTTGTTGTGGTGGTTGGGTTTCTGCCAGGTGCATGCACATGACGTGCCGCAAGAACGCCGGCGGGTGCGGGTTCGAGTTCTGTTGGCTGTGCCGAGGGCCGTGGAGCGACCACGGCTCGCACACGGGCGGCTACTACAACTGCAACAAGTACGACAAGTCCAACGCCAAGGACGAGGACTCGCGGGCCGAGAACGTCAAGACCGAGCTCGAGCACTACATGTTCTACTTCCATCGCTACGAGTCGCACAAGAACGCCATGAAGATCGCCGACGAGCAGCGCAAGGGCGCCGACAAGAAGGGCACCGCCCTCATGGAGAAGTTCGACGTGCGCGCGGCCGACACCAAGTTCCTCCTCGAGGCCACCGAGCAGCTCATCAACAACCGGCGGGTGCTCCAGTGGTCCTACGTCTACGGCTACTACCTCGACCAGGACAAGTCGCGCACCTCCGAGAAGAACCTCTACGTCTACCTGCAGGAGGACCTCGAAAAGCACACCAACTACCTCTCCGAACTCTACGAGCGCCCCACCGAGAAGATCGGCGACTACCAGGCCTTTGTCAAGTGGAAGGAGGAGGTCACCAACTACACGCGCGTCTGCCAGAGGTTCCTGCAGAACTTTGTCGAAGGCGTCATGGGCGGCCTCACCGTCCAGGAGAAGTACTGAGCGGGCAGCTGGTGCCCTCCCCTCCATCAACCCTCTCTCTCTCTCTCTCTCTCCTCCCCTTCTTCGCTTGCCCTCCTCCCCTCCCCTGCCCTGCCCTGTGTGTATGCCGCCCAACCAAGCTGGGTGTGTGTCTGTACAAACAACAGCGAAAACACCACCCCTCGTTTCGTGCGCGTTGGTGGGGTTGTTGTTGAGGGGGCTCTTCTTTCGTTGCGCAGAAAAGAACGCCGTAACCAAGGCCATTTCGCTGCCCATACGCCGAACGAAAGCGGGATAAATGGCGGATTTGGCTTGGTGGGTCGGTGAAAAGGCGCAGTCTGATTCGGGGTTGGTGGCCCAGCGACCACTCGCGTTGCAACGGACTTTGAAGGGGGGAGGGGGCACGGTGTAGTCGTCGGTGGCCTGGTGCCGCAGAGAAAGGAGACCAAAACCACTCCCACGCGGCCACACCACCTCTCACTCTCCAGTACCCGTCAGTACCGCGAATCCGTTTAGCAGCAACCATGTCGGACGATGAGGGACCAGAGACGACACCCGGCTACAAGATCTCCAAGAAGGTCGACATGGGTACCATCCTCGAAATGGATAACGAAGACGAGAGTCTGAGGAAATACAAGGAGGCTCTTCTCGGCAAGGCTGCCCTCTCTGGCGCTGTTGCTCGTACGGTTCCTCGGCCCCCCTCTTGCAGCGTGGCTCCCCCGCGTCTCTCTATACAGCGCATTACTTCTTTTCTGCCTGCTTGTAGAGGGATCTTTTCTTATATTTTAGAGCCATTCTTTAGAGCCATTCTGCTTGGTTGTCAGGCATTTGCGTAGATGTATGTAGATCTAACCAGTTCTCTTTCTCTCTTCTCGTGCCATCTGCAGCCTCTGATGACCCTCGCCGCGTTGTGATCACGCGCATGAAGGTCATTTGTAAAGATCGTCCCAACGGCGACATTCTGTACGACTTCACGGAGAGGGGATCGGAACAGAAGCTGAAGGACCAGCCCTTTACGCTCAAGGAAAAGTGCGAGTACAAGATCGAGGTTGCCTTCAGAGTCCAGCACGAAATTGTGGCCGGTCTGAAGTTCATCAACTTGGTCTTCAGGAAGGGCGTGCGAGGTACTAATCATCTCCTCTCTTGGTACTTTGGTTTTCTCTTGGCTTCAAGGTATTAATTAACATTTCATTCGCTTCATCAGTGGCGA
>JANDJZ010001070.1:0-22519 GCA_027943245.1 Acanthamoeba sp. SK_2022b | reverse complement strand
GGGACGCTGCGGGTCCCGCGCGACCGCCACCAGCGGCGGCGGGTGCCCGGCACTGGACCAGCGCAGGTGGGTGAGGCCCTGCTCGCGGTCCTGCGGGGACTGCTCGAAGCGGGCCGCGACGGCGGTGGCCGTCGTCTCGATCTGCAGCAGCCGCATGGCCGAGTCGACCCGGCTCAGCACCTCGGCCGGCCCCTCGCCGGTGGTGATGGCGATGCCGCGCAGCAGGCCGCGGAGCTGGCCCATCGCCGTCGCCGCCGCGGTGTCGTGGCCGACCACGTCGCCGATGACGACGTTCGTCGCGCCGTCGGCCTGGATGAACGAGTCGTACCAGTCGCCTCCGACCTCGGCCCCCTCGGCGGCCGGCTCGTAGCGCACGGTGACGTGCAGGTGGTCCGGCTCGGGCGGGTCGGTCAGCAGGCTGCGCTGCAGCGCCTCGGCCAGCTTGCGCTGCTCGGCGAACACCCGGGCGTTGTCGAGCGCCAGGCCCGCGCGCGCCGCGATCTCGCGCAGCACGTCCAGGTCCTCGGTGCCGAAGGCCGGGCGGTCGGCGGAGCGGTAGGCGGTCAGCAGACCGAGGGTGTGCCCGCGGCCGCGCAGCGGGACGGCGACGGCCGACTCGGGCGCGAGCTCGGCCAGGACCTGGCGGGCCTCCTCCGACTCCAGCGCGGCGCCCACCGTCTCCTCGGCGTGGCTCTCCAGGATGACCGGGTCCTGGCTCTCCAGGCCCCGCCGCACGAACGACTCGTCGCTGAGCGCGGAGATACGGACCTTGGCGTAGCGCTCGACGAGGCTGCGCTTGCCCGGGTCGCCGTGCCAGGTGGCCAGGTCCCGCAGCCGCTCGCGCCAGCGGCTGGACGCCAGCTCGCCCTCTCCCTCGACGAGGGTGACGATGCACCAGTCGGCCAGCGTGGGCGCGACCAGCTCGGCCAGCACCGCCACGGCCTCCTCGGCCTCCATCGTCTCGTTGAGCGCACCGGTGATCCGGGCCAGCAGGCTGCTGACGCGCGAGGTGCGGACGAGCTCGTCCTGGAGCCGGCGCCGCTCGGTGATGTCGAGGAAGTAGACCGAGAGCCCGTTGGGCGTCGGCCAGGCCCGGACCTCGTACCAGTCGTCCAGGGGCGGCGGGTAGTACGCCTCGAACATCACCGGTCGTCCGGTCTCGGCGGCCTGGCGGTACGCGCGCTCGAACTCCGAGCCGACCGACTCGGGGAACAGCTCCCAGATGACCGACCCGACGACGTCGACGCTCACGGCGCCGAGCAGCCGCTGGGCGACCGGGTTGGCGTAGGTGAAGCGCCAGTCGCGGTCGAGGTTGAAGAACGCCATGGGCATCGCCTCGAGCACCTGGGTGACCCGGGCGTCCTCGTCGCGCTCGGCCGTGCTGTCGAACGCGGCGCCGAGCAGCTGCTGGGGGGTGCCGTCGTCGGAGGAGACGACGATGCCGCGGGCCGTGATCCACCGGGTCTCGCCGTGCGGGTCGATGATGCGGTACTCGGCCTCGTACGTGCCGGTCTTGGCGATCGCCACGTCGAGGGCGGCCGACACGCGGTCACGGTCCTCGGGGTGCACGGACGCGAAGAACGTCTCGATGGTCCCGTCGAACGTCGTGCCGTCGAGGCCGAAGATCTCCAGCAGCGACTCGTCCCAGCGGAGCTCTCGGGACACCAGGTCCCACACGAAGACACCCACGCCGGCCGCGTTGACGGCGATCTCCCAGAGGTGGTGGTCCAGGTCGCTCGCCGAGCCGGTGAGCAGGGAGCGGCGAGGTCGGTCCTGCGACGGCGTCACCGGCCGGTCACCCGTCCGCCCACGATGTCCACCTTCGTCCGGTCCCACCGGCGTCCGGACGGACGTCGGGCGTGCGTCCGAATCCTCCCACGGGCGCAGCGCACGGGGCCACAGGGCTGCCCCTGGGCTCACGGCGGGGCGCACCGGCTCCCGCCACGCCCCGCGCCCTGCCCCCGGGGGGGGGACTGTGCCCGACGTCACGCCGCGTCACCCAGAGTTCATCGACGAAGGGGTGGCGCCAGCGGCGCCGGGCCCCCTAGGCTGGGGATGAAACGGAACGGTTCCGTTTCATCCGATCGAAGGTCCCGCCATGATCTGCCCCGCCGACTCCGGCTCCGTGCGTCCTCGCATTGAGGGCGACCGCGAGCAGGAGATCCTCGCCGTCACCCTCGAGGTGCTGGCCGACGTGGGCTACGACCGGCTGACCATGGACGCCGTGGCGACGCGGGCCAAGGCGTCCAAGGCCACGCTGTACCGCCGGTGGAGCAGCAAGGTGGGGCTCGTGATCGACGCCCTCGTCCACTCGAAGGGACCCACGAGCGACGCCGACACCGGCACGCTCAAGGGCGACCTCGAGGCCGTGTTCTGCGGCATGGGCGGACTGACGGACCAGACCACGATCGGCGCGTTCGGGGCCGTCGTGACGGCCCTGGCCCGCGACCCCGAGTTCGCCGAGGCGTTCCGCCGCGACGTCCTCGGACCCAAGATCGCCGCCTCGCGGCTCATCTGGGAGCGAGCCGCCGCCCGCGGCGAGCTCCGTGACGACATCGACCTCGAGCTCTTCGAGCCGGCCCTCGCCGGCATCGTCCTGCAGCACGTGATCGTCATGGGAGAGGCGGCCGACCCCGGTCTCATCTCCCGCGTGATCGACCAGATCATCGTGCCCTCCGCCACGCGCTGAGCGGCACCCCTCCCGTCCCCGTCCGTCTCCGTGCGAGCCGGACCTCTCCTCAAGGACCCCTCATGACCGACACGACCTCGTCCGAGGCCCCGCCCGGGCGCCGCGAGCTCCACCTGGGCTGGGCGCTGCTGCTCATCTCCGTGGCGCAGCTGATGGTGGTGCTGGACGCCTCCATCGCCAACATCGCCCTGCCGTTCATCGGCGACGACCTGCACATCGACGACGCCAACCTGACCTGGATCGTCACCGGCTACGCACTCGCCTTCGGCGGCCTGCTGCTGCTCGGCGGACGCCTGGGCGACCTCTACGGACGCCGGCGCGTCTTCATGATCGGCCTGGCGGTCTTCGCGATCGCCTCGCTGCTCGGCGGCTTCGCCGCCAACGAGGGCCTGCTGCTCGCCGCCCGCGGCCTGCAGGGCCTGGGCGCCGCGCTGGCCTCGCCCGCCGCCCTGGCGCTCATCACCACGACGTTCCCGGCCGGTCCGGCCCGCAACCGCGCGTTCGCCGTCTACGCGGCCATGTCCGGCGCGGGCGCGGCCGTGGGCCTCATCCTCGGCGGCTGGCTCACCGGTCTCGACCCCGTGCTCGGCCTCGAGGGCTGGCGCTGGACGTTCCTCATCAACGTGCCGATCGGCCTGCTCGCGGCCGCCGCGGCGCCGCGCTTCCTCAACGAGTCCGAGTCGCACCCCGGCGAGCTCGACGTCCCCGGCGCCATCACAGGCACCCTCGGCCTGCTCGGCCTGGTCTACGGCTTCACCCGAGCCGGCGAGGAGGCCCACGGCTGGGGCGACACCTGGACGATCGCGTCGCTGGCCGCCGGCGTCGTGCTGCTGGCCCTCTTCGCCGTCGTCGAGTCGCGGGTGGCCCACCCGCTGCTGCCCGTGCGCGTGTTCGCCAACCGCACCCGGGCCACGAGCTTCCTGGTCATGATGATCGTCCCGGCCGCGATGTTCGCGATGTTCTACTTCCTGAGCCTGTTCATCCAGCTCGTGGTCGGCTACAGCCCGCTGCACACCGGCTTCGCGTTCCTGCCGTTCTCGGTGGGCATCGTCGTCGGGGCCGGCGTCTCGTCCAACCTGGTCAACCGCATCGACCCGCGCTTCATCGCCGGGGTCGGCACCCTCCTGGCCGCCGGCGCGCTGTTCGGCTTCTCGCGGCTGGACGTCCCGCACGGCACGGCCGACCTCATGGCGCTGGTCGACGGCGGCCACCTCGGCGAGGGCGTGAGCTACTGGGCCTCGATCTTCCCGTTCATCGTCCTCATGTCGGTCGGCATGGGCGCGGTGTTCGTGCCGCTCACCCTGACGGCGGTGCACCACCTGCGCGCCGAGGACTCGGGCATCGGCTCGGGCGTGCTGAACACGATGCAGCAGGTCGGCGGCGCGCTCGGCCTGGCCATCCTCAGCACCGTGGCGCTGCAGGCGAGCGACGCGACCAAGACCGACCTGGTCCGCGACCTGACCGCCCGCGGCCTGCCGGCCGACGCGGCCGGACCGCTGGCCTTCCTCGGGTCGTTCACCGAGGGCGCGACGGCGGCCTTCCTGGTCGGCGCGGCGCTCATCGCCATCGGCTCCCTCGCGATCTGGGCGTTCCTGAACGTCAAGCACGAGGAGCTGGCCACGGACGGCCCCGAGGGCGGCGTCCACGTCGGCTGACCCCGACGCGTCCCGCGACGCCCCGTCCGACCTCGTCGGGCGGGGCGTCGCTGCGTCCCGGGCCTTCCGCCCGCGCGCGTCCGGGACGCGGGAGCCGCGAGACCGTAGCCCGCCGCGCGCGACCGGCCCTACCCTGAGGGGCATGCCGGGGCCGGGAGTCGGCACGTGGGACGGCGAGCGCGGACGGCAGGTCGGACGCGACGCCCGGTTCGTGCGGCCTCACGCGCTGGCGCCCGAGCACGACCCAGGGAGGTCGTCGTGAGTCAGCCCTCCCACATCCCGCTCCCGATGCCGGAGCCGTTCCCCGCCTCCCGCAGCGTCCTGGCGGTGCTCGAGGCGGCCGCCCGGGCGAGGACGCCTCGCTCGCGGCCGTGGCCCTGGGCGCACTGAAGCACCTCGCGACCCTCGTCCCGGACCCGTGGACGATCGGCACGTACGCACGCGCCGCGGCCGTGTCGCCCGGGCTCGGCGGCGTCGAGCGCGAGGTCCGGTTCCTCGAGGCGCTCGGTGCGTTCACGCGGGCGAGGCACGAGCACCTGGAGGTCGCGCTCACCCACCTGCAGTACGGCGAGTGGCTGCGGCGCGAGCGCCACCGCCGGCGGTCCGCCGTCCACCTCCGTGCGGCGCTCGACGTGCTCGCGGCGGCCGGGCACCCGCTCGAGCCGAGGGCTCGACGCGAGCTGGCGCTCGCCGAGGACCGACCGGACGGCTCCGGAGCGACGCTCACGGCGCAGGAGCTGGCCGTCGCGCAGCTGGCGGCGTCCGGGCGCCGCAACACCGACATCGCCCGCCGGCTGCTCGTCAGTCTCCACACGGTCGACTACCACCTGCGCAAGGTGTTCCAGAAGCTCGGCGTCAGCAGCCGGCGCGACCTCCCCGCAGCCGTCCGGAGCGCGGACCACGAGGTCGGGCCGGATCGCTGACGGGCTCCCTGCCGCGTCCGGGTCGCCGACGGCGGCCGTCGCGGCGCGCTCGACTACGCACCGCACGTGGTCCGGCGGGCGGGTCGCCCGTCGCACGCTGGGCTCGTCCCCCGACGACAGGAGAGAGCCATGTCCCATGGAGCCACCGACGGCGCCGAGATCCCCGACGAGGACGGCGCGACCGACCGACCCCACACCATCGTCCTCGTCCACGGCCTCTGGATGACACCACGCAACTGGGAGGGCTGGGTCGCCCACTACGAGCCCCAGGGCTTCACCGTCCTCGCGCCGGCCTACCCGGGCTTCGAGATCGAGGTCGAGGCGCTGCGGGAGAACCCCCAGGTCATCGCCGAGCTGACCGTCCCGGAGACGGTCGACCACCTAGCATCGGTGGTCGAGTCCGTCGACACCCCGCCGATCATCATCGGCCACTCCTTCGGCGGCACGCTCACCCAGCTGCTCCTGGTCCGCGGGCTCGGGTCGGCCGGCGTGGTGATCGACTCCGCGCCGACCGAGGGGGTCCGGGTCAACCCGCTCTCCCAGCCCAGGTCCCTGTTCCCCGCGCTCAAGAATCCGGCCAGCCTGCGCAAGGCCGTGGGGTTCTCGCCCGAGCAGTTCCACTACGCCTTCACGAAGACCCTGACGGCCGAGGAGTCCCAAGCGGTTTGGGAGCGGTACGCGATCGCGGCGCCGGGCCGGTGGGTCTGGGAGTACGGCCTGTTCGCGAACTTCAAGCCGGGCCACCAGGCCACCTGAGTCGACTACACCGCCGACCGCGCGCCGCTGCTTTTCGTCGCCGGCGAGAAGGACCACATCATGCCGCCGGCCGTGAACCGGTCGAACGCCAAGCACTACCGCAGGTCACCGGCGCTCACCGAGTACCGCGAGCTCGCCGGCCGCGACCACTGGACGTGCGCCGCACCCGGGTGGGAGGACGTGGCCGACCTGAGCCTGCGCTGGGCGCTCGAGCACGCGCACACCGACCGGCCCTGGGCCCTCGCCCGACCTGCGTGGGCCGCGGACGACGAAGGGCCCCGGCCGCCTGGAAGGCGCCCTTCGTGCCTGGCGCGCCGGGAGGGGTCCGACGTGGTGGGGGCGTCAGGCCGAGCCAGCTCGGGGTCCGGAGCCACCGTGCCCGGGTGGGCGTGTCCGGAACCACTTGTCGACGCGCTGGCAGCGCGACACGCCTCCTCCGCGGCAAGTCACCTGTCCGGCGCCCAGTTCCCCGGGTCGCCGCGCCTCTGGCGCCGAGGCGCCGCATGAACCAGCTAGGAGAGTGAACCCCACCGGTCGATTGACTACCCGATCTGCGGGAAGTACTTCGTCAGGACGTTGGCCATCGCGGGCGATCCAACCAACTTGTCCATAAGCAACTTCATCTCTCTTTGGACTTCGGCCTGGACACGATCACTTCGCATCAGCGTTGCTACGTCAAGGCCTAGGAGTTCGCGCATGAACGCGGACGCCTCGCTTGCAATGAGGAAGTGCCAACCGGCCCGCCTGAGTCGGGCGATAGTTTCGTCGCGTGGACTGATCCCGCTGTAAACGATGCAGATCGGCACGAGACCTCGTGCGACCAGACCCCGCGCCATCGCCTCGTCCTTGCGGATTCGCGCACTGTCGTTCGGGTTGAAGTTGTAGCGGATCTCGATTCCGAGGCCAACGATCGACTCCGGCCATCCCAGCCCCGCGATCGCGCGATCCGTTGCTGCTTTGCACAGACCCACATCCGCCGGGGTCAACTTGTTGAACGGCACGCACACGTCGAGGTTGAGGTTGTCGATCTTCGCCGCTACATCGGTGGGTAGGAGATCGAATCGGGCGGCCGCCACGTACTTTGGCAGGTTGTCGTACAACTCGCCCAGACGTCGGCCGATGCTGATGCTCATCCTGCCCATCAGCCTGATAAGGACGTATTCGTCGCTTGCCAGACCAACGTCCGCATAGACCTCGTCGGAAGCTAGGCTAGTCAACTCCTTCCGAGCGGCAATCGCGCTGAAATCGTTGTCGACTTTGTCCTGCCAACCCTTGAGGGCTCGGCGCAGCAGTTCGAGAAACCTAGCCTCAGTGGCGACCGCGGATTCAGCCATGGTCATCCGTAAGCAGGTCGAGAGGAGAGATGCCGAGGGCGACCGCTAGTTTGTCGACCACGTCAAGCGTGGGATTCCCGGTTCCACGCTCGAGTTCACCCACATACGTACGGTGAAGATCAGCGCTGTGCGCGAGTGCTTCTTGACTGAGACCGGAAGCCTTGCGAGCAGATCCCAGATTGTTAGCGAATCGTTCGTTGAGTGATGCTGCCACGAGCAGCAAGACTCGCGGACCGGATCTTCATTTGCGACAGGATATAGTCATCACTTAGGCTTGGCGGAGAACACAGTTACTTCGGTGAGTCCGACACCGCTGTTACGTGCCCGCAGGACATCCTGTCCGGGATTTACGAATCCGTTGGAGAGCATGAGGGACTCGAGGATGTCGTGCACCTCGACCATGATGCCCTTGGTCTCGGTATTCCCGACGACGTAGCCGATTTCCGCGCCGGGCGCGAGTTTCGGATACAGGCTTGTCAGCTGTATATCGAGGTCATTGAAGTACTTGGTGACGTAGTTACCCATTAGCAGGCTCTCGTCGTGGAGTCGCCCGAGAACATCCCCGCACGCTTCCTTCACCGCAGTGCGCGGCTCTACGTAGCCCTTCTGGAGGTTTGAGGTAGCGCGCCCCCAGGTGCCAGCAATCGTCGAAACATCGAGATCGCCAGCTTCACGCGCTGTCGTTATGAATTCGAGCAGGTAGAGGTGTGGCCGCGTGTTCCAGACGTAGCTGTAACGGTTGGGGTACGGCGGCGAGGTGAATACGCCCGCGATTGACTCGTCCTCTAGGCCGGACAAGTCTCGACTGTCGCCTTCAACGATTCGTACTGAGCCCGGTTCCGCCGGGACTTGGTCTCGCAAGTCCTCGATCGTCTTGTCAATCACCTGTCGGAAATTGGAAAGCACGTTGATCTCAGCATCGTCTCGGTTCACAAAGAACAGCTGAAGACGTCCGAGCGTGATGTTTGCTGTGGCGTAAACGATCTCGGCGAAGGCCAACTTGAGGTGGTCGGTTGCGGCACCACCCAAGGCGACGATCTGGTGGCGCAGAACGAGCAGCTCTCGCAGCACGTCGTCCCGCCACCAGCGATGCGGGTTGTGGATCGGGGGCATTGCAACTCCAAGCTGCTCCGCGACATCCCGCGGGTTTGAAGGCAGGGCGTCCAGAAGGTCACGCGAGGTAGCCAGGACCGCCTCGGCGGCTTCGACCAGCACATCGGCGTCGAGATCCCATCGCGCCGAAACTCGAGATACGAAGGCCAGGAGGGGGTTGATCTCATACCCGACCGCGTCATAGCCGAGCGCTGCGGCCGCGACGGCCGTCGTACCGGCGCCCGAGAACGGGTCAAGAATCGGGCCGCGCTCACCGAGGGTCGCCTCGCGTTCGGCAATCCATGCGCCAACCAGTTGCGGCGAGAAACTCGGAGTCAGTCTGAACCAGCGATGGAAGGGCGCGGAGAGGCCACCTTCAAACGTGATCGCTGAACGTGGCCTCGTGCGCATTTTCGGGACTCCCAACCGAGGTCAACTACAAGAACTTCTCGACGACTATAGACGGCAGTTTTGCCATCCATCGATTGCGGGGACCTGTGGGCGCGTCATCGGTTACGGTCCGACATGGTCCATCGGTCGCCGACCTGCCACGAAGTCGCTGATTTGTGACGCGCGCCGGATCAACCGGAGTGCACTCATGCCGGGAACGGTCAGCCCCAGCGAAGGACTCATGAACGCGCCGGAAGTCCTCGGGTGGGTGGTCCATCGGCAGCGGCTCCGAATCGGTGCCTTCGAGCTCGGCGCGCATCCCTCCCCTCTGGAGTTCGGCAACGAGCGCGTCGCTCGGGACGACCTCGCCGCGACTGCGATCACGACGAGTGCGCCGTCGGGCAGCGCCATGATCCAACACGCCCGATGGTCCGCGTCGTCCGGCCAGGGTGCGGCGATGACGACGACCGAACGACTCGAAGGTACTCCAGTCACGTTCTCCGGGCCGTAGATTTTCCTCGCGCGCGGTGCTGGCGATGAGGACCGGAACGGCGCCGAATGCCCCCAGTCGGTCAGCCACTGGTGTGCCGATCGCGTCTGCCCCGAGGATCATCGGGAGAGCGCGGGGGCTTAAGGACGACGAAGGGCCCCTCCCGCGTGGGAGGGGCCCTTATCTTGCGCGCCTGTAGGGATTCGAACCCCAAACCTTCTGATCCGTAGTCAGATGCTCTATCCGTTGAGCTACAGGCGCCCGGCCGCAAAGGCCTCGACGAGTCTAGCGCACGACCCCTCGACGAGACGAATCGGGGTCAGCCGCCCTGCACCGACTCGCGACGGGCGAGCATCCGGTCGCCGCGGCGGCGCGCGACGGTGGAGGTCCGGACCGTGAGCCGCGGGCGGATGATGCGCTCGGTCGGGGTGTCCTTGCCGGCCAGCCGCTCGAGCAGCATGGTCAGCCCGAGCGCCGCCTGCTGCGCGGGCCGGACGTCGAGCGCGGTGAGCGCGGGGCTGGCGACCGCCGCGGAGATGCCGTCGACGTACTGGGCGACCAGCACGTCACCGGGCACCGACAGCTGGGCCTCGTTCGCCGCCTGGACGAGCGCGGCCCCGAACGTCGGGTGCAGGCCGATGAGCGCGTGCACGTCGGGGGTCGCGAGCAGCTGCTCGGCCCAGGCCGACACGTCCCCCTCCTCGACGGCGGACGCCGGAACCGACTCCACGACGACCTGTTCGCCCTCGAGGGTCCACTGGTCGAGCAGGGCCTCGAGCGAGTCCTGGAGGAACTGGGTCGCCCGCTCCGGCACCAGCACCCCGATGGAGCGGGCGCCGAGCGAGCGCAGGTGGTCGAGCAGCTGGCGAGCGCCGTCCACCTCGTGCGCGTGCACCGAGTAGCCGTCCGGCACGGCGTCTCCCACGGCCACGAACGGCAGGTTGAGCCGGCGCAGGCCGGTGATGCGGGGGTCGTCAGGCTGCGGCTCCAGCACGAGCACGCCGTCGACGACGTGCGGTCCGAGCGTCCCGTCGGTGGGCAGCTGCGGCATGATCGTCAGCGCGTAGCCGGCCTCGACGGCGGCGTGCGCCGCGGCGGTGATGGCCGGGGCGTGCAGGTCGGTCGCGAACACCTGCTCGCTGGTCGAGGGCGGCAGCAGCAGCCCGATGGTCAGCGACTTGCCGCTGACGAGCCGCTGGGCGGCGCGGTTCGGGACGTAGCCGAGCCGGTTGGCGACCTCGATGACCCGCTCGCGGGTGCGGATGTCGAGTCGTCCCTTGTTGTTCATGGCGTGCGAGACGGTCGTGACCGAGACGCCTACCTCGCGAGCGACGTCCCGGATGGTCGGTCGCTTCGACGTCTCGGGCATGATGCTTCCCAGGATACCGGGCCGTTTTGGCAGTCATCCGGGTTTTGACCAATCTCACGGCTTGCGAGTGCCAAAATCGGGGCCGCTCAGTAGCGTGCGGAGCATGGAGGACGTCCTCGCCGACCGCCCGTTCGTGGACCTCGGCCGCTGGCCCACCCCGCTCGAGCCGGTCGACGGCACCTGGATGAAGCGCGACGACCTGTCCGGCCTCGGGCTGGGCGGCAACAAGCTGCGCAAGCTCGAGTTCCTGCTCGGTGCGGCCCTCGCCGCCGGCCAGGACACCGTCGTGACGTTCGGGGCCGTGCAGTCCAACCACGCCCGGCTCACCGCCGCCGCCTGCGCCCGGCTCGGCCTGCGCTGCCACCTCGTGCTCACCGCGACGGTGCCGCGCGGCGGCGAGCACTACGCGGGCAGCGGCAACGTCCTGCTCGACGACCTGTTCGGCGCCACCGTCCACGTCGTGCCGGACGAGGCCACCGCCACCGCCGAGCACGAACGGCTCGCCGCCGAGCACGGCGACCGGCTCTGCACCGTGCCCATGGGCGGCAGCGACCGCGTCGGCGCCCTGGGGTACGTCGCCGGGGCGATCGAGCTCGCCGGCCAGCTGCAGGCCCAGGCGCCGGGCGTCCGCCGCGTGGTCTCGGCCACGTCCTCGGGCGGCACCCTCGCCGGGCTCGTGACCGGGCTGGCCGCCGCGGGCTGGACCGGCGAGGTGCACGGCATCGCGGTCATGGAGGAGGTCCGACCGGCGACCGAACGGGTCGAGCGGCTCGTGGCCGAGCTCGCCGACGACCTCGGCGTGACGGTCGACCGCACGGCCTGGACGGTGCACGCCGGGCTCGGCGAGGGCTACGGCGTGCCCACCCCTGCCACCCTCGGCTCGATCCGTCGCGTGGCCGCCTCGACCGGCGTACTGCTCGACCCCGTGTACACCGGACCGGCCTACGCCCACCTGGACGAGGCCGGTCCCCGGAGCGAGTCGGTGTTCCTGCACACTGGCGGCGTGCCGGCGCTGTTCGCCTACGTCCCGGACCTGGTCGGGGACGGGACGACCGAGGGCGACTGAGGTCCGTCCACAAACTTGCGCACAAGTTGTGCAAAACTTGTCCGACCGGAGTCCTTCCCAGGATCCCGGGCCAGAGCGAGAGGGGGACGCGTGTCCGAGGGACCCGAATCTCCGGCGACGTCCGAGGCGGCGAACGAGTCGCCCGGCGGTCTGGAGTACGCCTGGACCATCGCCTCGGTCTCGCAGAAGTTCGGCATCTCGGCCTCGACCCTGCGCACGTGGGAGCGCCGCTACGGACTGAGCCCGTCGGCCCGCACCGCGGGCGGCCACCGGCGCTACAACGGTGCCGACCTGGACCGCGTGCAGCTGATGCAACAGCTCCTCGACGCCGGCATCGGCGCCCAGGACGCGGCCAAGGTCGTGCTGAGCCTGGACCCGGCCGGCGTGGCGTCCGCGCTCGTGGACGTCGCCCAGCTCGACGCCCCGGCCCGCGGCTCGATGACCCCCGAGCTCGCGGTCGAGACGCTCGTCATGGCCTCGGCCCAGCTGAACGTCGACAAGATCGGGCGCACCTGCGCCCAGGTGATCTCCGAGCACGACGTGGCCGAGGCGTGGGAGCACGTCTTCGCGCCCACCCTGACACAGATCGCCCGGCGCACCCGCGAGGGCACGCTGCCCCGCGCCGGCCACCACCTCGCCGTGCAGCAGCTCGCGGTCGAGCTAGGCAGCGCCGTGCGGGCGTCCCGGAGCCGCGAGCGGGCCGGCCACGTCCTGCTGGCCAGCGCCGGCCCCGACGAGCACTGGCTCCCGGTGCTGGCGCTGCAGGCGGCGCTCGCCCAGGGCGGCGTCGCGTCCACGACGCTGGGCACCTTCGTGCCGCTGGACGAGCTGGCCGAGACCTCCCGGCTGCTCGAGGCCCGCGTGGTCTTCCTGTGGGCGTCCACGCGCCAGTCCCTGCACACCGGCCCGTGGCGTCCGCTGTGGAACCTCGACCCGCGCCCGCACGTCGTGCTGGGCGGCCCGGGCTGGGGCGAGCCCGCCCCCCACGAGCTGCCCACGGGCGTCGCCTTCTGCCCCACGCTCAGCGGAGCGGCGGCCCTGGTGCGCGAGCACCTGTCCTGACGCGCGACGGCGCCCGCCCCCCGGCAGGGAGTGGGCGCCGTCGCATCGGGGTCCGGCGCTACTGGCGGCCGAGCGCGCGGTACGTCCAGCCGGCCTCGCGCCACTCGCTGGGCACGAGCACGTTGCGTCCGTCGAGGATGCGCTGGGCGCCCACGAGCTCGCCGATCGCCTTCGGGTCCATCTGCACGAACTGCTTCCACTCGGTGAGCAGCAGCACCAGCTCGGCGCCGTCGACGGCGTCCTCGAGGCTGTCGGCGTAACCGAGCTCGGGCGCCTTCGCCTTGGCGTTGACCATGGCCTCGGGGTCGAAGAGCGTGACCTTCGCCCCCTCCTTGCCGAGCTGGATCGCCACGTCGAGGGCGGGCGAGTCGCGGATGTCGTCGCTGTTGGGCTTGAACGCGGCGCCGAGCACGGCGACCTTGCGGTTGACGACCGAGCCGCCCAGCTCGGCACGGGCCAGGTCGAGCATGCGGGCGCGGCGGCGCAGGTTGATCGCGTCGACCTCGCGCAGGAACGTCAGCGCCTGGTCGACGCCGAGCTCACCGGCGCGGGCCATGAAGGCGCGGATGTCCTTGGGCAGGCAGCCGCCGCCGAAGCCGAGGCCGGCGTTGAGGAAGCGGCGGCCGATGCGCACGTCGTGGCCGATCGCGTCGGCGAGCTGCGTGACGTCGGCACCGGTGGCCTCGCACAGCTCGGCCATCGCGTTGATGAACGAGATCTTGGTGGCCAGGAACGAGTTCGCCGCGACCTTCACCAGCTGCGCGGTGGCGTAGTCGGTGACCAGTCGCGGGGTGCCCTCGGACATCGGGGTCGCGTAGACCTCGTCGAGCACGTCGACCGAGCGCTGACCGGCCTCGCTCGCCGCGACGCCGTAGACCAGGCGGTCCGGGTGCAGGGTGTCCTCGACGGCGAAGCCCTCGCGCAGGAACTCGGGGTTCCAGACCAGGACGGCGCCGCTGCCCTCGAGGTCGGCGGCCAGGCGCTCGGCGGTGCCGACCGGGACGGTGGACTTGCCCGCGACGACGTTGCCCTCGCGCAGGTACGGACGCAGCTCGGCGAACGCGCTGTTCACGTACGTCATGTCGGCGGCGTACTCGCCGGCCTTCTGCGGGGTGCCGACGCAGACGAAGTGGACGTCCGCGCCCTCGACGGCGGACATGTCGGTGGTGAAGGACAGGCGGCCGGTGGCCATCGCCTCGGAGAGCAGCTCGGGGAGCCCCGGCTCGTAGAAGGGAGCCTCGCCCCGGCTCAGCGCTGCGGCCTTGCGCTCGTCGACGTCGACGCCGACGACCTCGTGCCCCAGGCTGGCCATGCACGCGGCGTGGACCGCGCCCAGGTAGCCACAACCGATCACCGAAATCTTCATGGGGGTCAGGCTATCCGAGGCCCTGAGACGGTGCGGGACGGCGGCTCAGCCGAAGGTCAGGTCCGCGACGATGCGCGTGCCCGACTCGTTCTCGACCCGCCAGGAGTCGGCGACGTAGTTGACGATGTGCAGGCCGCGGCCCGACAGCGAGACGTCGTTGAGCTGGAGCGGCTCGAGGGTGTCGACCGTCCCGCCGTCGCACACCGCCACCTGCAGCAGCCCGTCGAACGTGCGCCAGGAGACCTCGAGGGTGCCGTCGGGGCGGGGAGCGCCGTGCCGGATGCCGTTGGTGACCAGCTCGCTCACGACCAGCACCGCGTCGTCGACCACGGACTGCGGGACGTCACGCTCGCTGAGCGCCGACGCGAGGAGCTTGCGCGCCTCGCCGGGGCTGGACGGCTCGAAGGGCAGCGTGAACACGCCGTGGCCGGTCATCTGCCGCTCGGTCACCGCATCGTCCTGACGTTCCAAGCTCGTCGCCACCGGCGCCTCACGCCGCCTCGACTCGACGACGGACGCTCTGCACGGCCTCGTAGCGGCGGGGGCAGTGCACGACCAGGACGACCGACCCGTCGGGGAGGACCCGACCGAACGCCCGCAGGGAGTCGTCCCGACGGAACTCGCGGAGCAGTCGCTGCGCGACGGGCGCCTCCAGACGGAAGCTCAGCCGCGCCCAGCTGCTGCGCCGGCGCGGGCGGCGCGAAGCGCCACCGGTGGGGACGACCTGGATCGCGCTCATCGTGCGCTCCCTCCTGAGTTTCCGACGCGAGTTGCCCGGTTGGCACCGCGCGCTAGGCTAAACCTATTCAAAACTTATTCATCGCGCAACGGGGACGCAATCCGAGCAGCCCGAGCGCCCGAGCAGAGGAGAACGCCATGGGTATCGACGACAAGATCAAGAACAAGGCCGAGGACCTGTCGGGCAAGACCAAGGAGCACGCCGGCAAGGCCACGGACGACCCCGAGCTCGAGGCCGAGGGCAAGGGCGACCAGACGAAGTCCGACGTCAAGCAGGCGGGCGAGAAGATCAAGGACGCGTTCAAGCACTGAACCGCCTAGTACCAACGGGTCATTTCGGCCCGTTCCCCTGGTCCGGGCCGTCCCCCGCGGCCTAGACTCGACGACGGCTGAGCCGCCGCGCGTACCCCCCGAACGCGTGGCGGCTCGCTGCATGTCCGGGGGTCGTCCGCACCGAGACGCCGCCCCCGTCCGGACCGTCGGACCCGTGCGGTGGAATGGTCCGGTGACCACCCGCGACGAGCTCTTCGACCCCGCCGGCCCGCGTCCGCTGCACGAGCTGCTCGACGCCCTCGCCGCCGAGGGCTGGCGCCTGGAGGGTCCCGGCGAGGCCGTCGAGCACGACGGCCGGCCCCTCGTGCGGTACCGGTTCGTCCGCTAGCGCCCGCTCGACGTGCGGACCCGCCTCGGTGGTGCCAAGGTCGTGCCGTCCGAGTCCGGAGGAAGGAAGTGCACCATGAGCACCCTGCTGTGGATCCTTGCCGTCATCCTGGTCGTGGCGGGCATCTTCGCCCTGCTGCGCCGTGAGCTCCTGTGGGGCATCGTGCTGATCGTCGTCGGTCTGCTCGTCGGCCCCGGAGGCGTCAGCATCTTCACGTGACCACCGCTGGACGTACGAGAGCCCTCCGCCGTCAGCGGGGGGCTCTCGTCGTGTCGGGGGGATGGTCCCTGGGGGTGACCCGATCCCCGGGGGCGGTGGACGGAGAGGCTTTCCCCAGCCCCTCGGCGGCCGAGCCTCACTCCGGGCTTGGGTGCGGTGCTTCCCGGGCCAGTCTGGCCGCGCACCTCGGAGCGGGCTCCGCCCTGGTACAGACGCGAAGGGACCAGCTACGTCTGTGACTGGTCGTTCCGGTCTTGCTCCGTGCCGTGACGGCGGAGCGGGCTCCGCCCTGGTACAGACGCGAAACGACCAGCTACCTGGGGTAGCTGGTCGCTCCGGTCTTGCTCCGAACTTTTACGGCGGAGATGGCGGGATTTGAACCCGCGAGAGGTTTCAACCTCAACCCGCTTAGCAGGCGGGCGCACTAGGCCACTATGCGACATCTCCACGTCGCCGCGGACGGCAACCAGGACAGGCTACTAAACGCCCCGGCCCGGCGACGAATCGGGCCGGTCAGCCGAGCGTCCGGTACCCGTTCGCGGTGTTCATCCGGGCGTGCACGTCGCGGATCAGCTCGTCGCCGCGCTCCCCCACCGCGCCCAGCGCCAGGTAGGGGGTGCCGCCCTCCTTCAGCGTCAGCTGCAGGCGGCGTGGTCCGCCCTCGTCGGAGTACTCGACCGTCTCGACGTCGCTCCACAGCACCCGCAGCTGCTCACGGCCCCGTCCGGCGCGCAGCCCGCGCTCGTCCAGCCGCGCCACCACCGGCGGACGCACCAGGACCCGCAGGCCGTCCAGCACCGCGAGCGCGGTCAGCGCCAGCAGCACCCCGCCGACGACGCGCGCCCACGTCGCGTCCACGCCCAGCACGAGGACGCCGACGAACGCGGTGGCGGCCGCCGGGAGGAGGTGGAAGCCGAACGCCCGCAGGGCGAACGGGCGGGCGAGACGGGAGGTGGAGGTGGACACGGTCGTCCTTCGCTGGTCGGTGGATCTGGCAGAGGGGGCGGGATTCGAACCCGCGGCTGGCTCATCACCAGCGACCGCTTTCAAGGCGGTTCCGATCGGCCACTCCGGCACCCCTCCTCGGCCCGAGGGCCGCGGCCCAGCCTACTGGCCGTCCCCGGCGCGGACGGCCCGGACGCACGACGGCCCCGCCCAGCCGGGCGGGGCCGTCGCGTCCCGGTGCCTAGCCGCGGACCGTGACCACCTTGCGGGCGGAGGAGTCGGCGTAGACCGAGCCGGCCGCGTCGAGCGAGACCGTGACCGTCGCGCGGCCCGAGGCCTTCTTCGACAGGCGCGGCAGGCTCACCGTGACCGTCCGGCCGGCCTTCACCCGCACGACCTTCGTGCGCGTGGTGCCGCCCTGGCGGACGGCGACCTTCACCGTGCCGGAAACGCTCGGGCGGACCGAGACCCTGACCGGTTTCCCGCGCTGGGCGGTGACCGAGCCGATCCTGACCGAGGACGCGCGCTGCGTGACCCGCACCGCGACCGCGCGGGAGACCGTGCTCCGCGTGCCCGCCGTCACGACCACCCGGTAGCGACGGCTGTTCTCGGCCGGCGTGACCTTCGCCAGGCGCAGCGAGGCGGCGGTCTGGCCGCGCAGGTCGACCCAGGAGCCGTGGCCGGAGCGGCGCTGCCACTGGTAGGCCAGCGGCTTCGCCGCCGTCGCGGACACCGTCAGCCGGACGTCGTCACCGGCCTGCGCACGGACGTCCTTCGGCTGCCCGGCGATGACCGGCGCCGTGTCGGGCGCCGGCTCCTCGAGGACGGGCGGCGTGACGCCGTCCTCGACGACGGCCTTCCTGCCGGCGTCGGTCTTGTGGACGGTGAAGCGGTCCCACAGGTCGCCGACCTGGTAGGGCGTCTCGACCTTCCTGCCGTTCTTGAACCACTGCGCCGACGGCGTGACCTCGGCGATGTAGGACGAGTAGGTCAGCGTGTCCTCGGTGACGTCGACCACCTGGTAGGTCGTGAAGTCCTCGCCCTTCTGGACCTGCGTGGCGCCGTTGTTCGTCCAGACGTTCTTCTCGTCCGTCTCCAGGTCGTAGTGCTTCGCGCCGGAGTTGCTGACGACGTAGACCGGGCCGGACGTGACCCCGGGGGTGCTCGTCGCCGTGGTGTTCTTGTAGCCGCGCGCGTAGACGTGGTCGTGGCCCATCTGCACCAGGTCGATGTCGTGCTTCTCGAACACCGGCACCCAGTACTGGCGCAGCACCGGCTCGTTGCGGCCGGCCGAGCCGGAGTACACGGGCTGGTGGAAGGTGACGACGTTCCACTTCGAGGGGCTCTCGGTGAGGACGTGGTCCAGCCAGGCGGCCTGGTACTGCGTCCACAGCTCGGCGACCTTGGTGCTCGGGCAGTCCGCTGCGGTGCAGGCGGGCAGCGCGTCGGGCGTCAGGAAGGTCGTGTCGCGCGTCGCGTTGACCGTGATGAACCGGACGCCCTGGTAGTCGGAGAAGTACACCGTCTCGGCGGCGAACTCGCTCCAGTGGTCGAAGTACGCGCGGTACTGCTGCGCGACCTCGGAGTCGCCCTCGGCCAGCTTCGCCATCTCGCCGATCGTGGAGTCGTTCGGGTTGTTGGCCGGGTACTCGAAGTGGGCCTTCCAGGCTGTCATCAGCTTGTCGCCGGAGTACTCGTGGTTGCCCGGGGCGGCGAAGACGTTCGTCGTCGTGGCGGCCGACTTCATGCCCTTGAACCAGTTCTGCCACTGGACGTCGTTGCTGGCGGTGTCGATCAGGTCGCCGGCGTGGACCGAGCCGATCGAGTCCGGCGCCTTGGCCTGGGCCTGGCGGACGACCTCGGGCCACGTGGTGTCCAGGCCGATCTGGGCGTCGCCGTAGTAGACGTACGAGAACTCCTTCTCGTCCGGGTCGGCGGTGCCGAAGGTGGCCCAGTCGCTCCAGGCGCCGTCGGTCGCGACGCGGTAGGTGTAGTCGGTGCCCGGCTTCAGGCCTGACACGACCGTGGAGAAGTGCGGGAAGTCGTTGCTGATGCTCTTGGGCTGCAGGTAGGCCTTGACGGCGCGGGTCGCGCCGCCGGCCGCCGGCTTGATCTCGACCTTGGCGGTCGTGTCGTCGGCCTCCGCCCCCTGGAAGGTGATGGCCTGGCTCGTCTCGGGCGTCTCGGTGGGCGTCAGGATCACGCGGGTCGGCTGGACCGGGTCGTCGGCCATCGCCCCCGACGGCAACGTCAGGATCCCCCCGGCCAGCACGGCGGCCAGCCCGGCGACGGCCGGACGGCGGGCGCCACGCAGCATGCGGACGTTCAATGTCGTTCCTTCCTCGGAGTGTCGGCGGCGAAGGCCGCCCGCGACGACTCAAACGAGGCCCGGTGACCTCCCGCGGGTCCCGCGAGGAGGCTCAGGTGAACAGTGGGGCAACAGTGGCCCGGACGCGTCAGCGCAGGGGCGAGCGGCGGGGCGGCTCGACGCGCGTCGGGCGCTCGATCGCCCGGTTGCGGCGGGCGGAGCGGTCGCGCATCGCGAGCCGGCGGGCGACGAGGCCGACGCCGAGGCCCAGCACGATCGAGTACAGCGTCGACAGCCCGACGTAGCTGGGGTAGGCGTTCGGGTCGACGAGCGAGGTGGTCATGACGCCGGTGCCGATGACGGCGAAGACGAGGATCCACCAGCCCTCGCGGTGGCGCGAGCGCACGGACGTGCCGACGACCAGCGCCGGCAGGCCGATGAGCACCTCGACCGGGCGCGGGACGCCGCCGACGGTCTCGCGCAACCAGCTCACCGTCGAGGTGAACGCGTCCACGACCGTCTCCGAGCCGTGCGTGCGGACGAACGAGCTGTAGGCGAGCAGGACGATGAGCAGCACCGCGACGCCGACCAGGACGGTGACGCCCTGCCGGCTCATGCCGTGCAGGCCGGCGCCCAGGCTCCAGACGACCGCGATGGCCAGCGCCAGGGACGTGCCCAGCACCAGCAGGTTGAACCGCTGGTAGCCGGCAGGAGCGTTCCAGGCGGCCACGCCGATGGTGCCGGAGATCGCGACGACGATGGCGACGGCGTACTCGCGCACCACCTGGCCCAGGGTGCGGGCCGGTCGGGTCAGGAGGACCGAGGAGACCGTCGCCAGGACGGCGGTCACGCCGGCCGCCGCGGTGATGGTGACGTTCCGCTCGAGCACCGCCCCCGCCAGCGCGAGGACCGTGGCGAGGCTCACCCAGATGCGCAGGTGGCCACCGACGCGGTGCGTCAGGACGGTCGCCAGCACGACGAGCTGCACCGCGGCGGCCGGACGCTCGACCCAGGTCGGCGCGCCCACCTCGACGACCGCGGTGGCGGCGACGAGGGTCGACAGCACCCACAGCGAGACGACGGCGACGAACGCCCAGCGGCCCAGCTCGGGCCGCAGGCGCGGCTGACGGGTGGGCAGGTCGTAGGCGGGGGCCGCGGGGGCGTCGAGCCGGCGGCGTCCGCCCTGGGCGGTCGTGCTCATCGGGCCACCCCCATGCGGCGGTTGGCCAGGGACGGGTTGGTCTCGCGCGTGCCGCGCAGCGCCTCGGGCTCGAGCGTCGCCGTGAGCACCACGGGCTCGTTGCCGGCCTCGGCCAGGACGACGCCGGACGCGTCGAGGACCATCGAGTGGCCGGTGTAGCCGCGGCCGCACTGCGCGGCGGCGACGACGCCCACCGTGTTCTCGATCGCGCGGGCGGCGAGCAGGGTGCGCCAGTGGTCGAGCTTGCGCTCGCCGGCGACCCAGGCGGCCGGCACGGCCAGCACGTCGGCGCCGCGGTCGACCAGGGCGCGGGCCAGCTCGGGGAAGCGCAGGTCGTAGCAGGTCATGAGCCCGAGGGTCTGGTCACCGACCGGCACGACGACCGGCTCGAGGTCGCCCGCGGCGAGCCGCTCGGACTCGCGGTAGCCGAAGGAGTCGTACAGGTGGATCTTGCGGTACGTCGCGACGAGGTCGCCGTCCGGCCCGGCGACGACGAGCGTGTTGAACGGCAGGTCGTCCGTGGCCTCGAACATGCCCGCCACCACCGTCGCGCCCAGGGCGCGCGAGCGACGCAGCAGCAGCTCGACGAACGGCCCGTCCAGCGGCTCGGCCAGCGGGCGCAGGTCGGTGTCGGGACGGCCGAAGTCGGCCATCGTGGCCTCGGGCAGCACGACCACGTCGGGCTCGTGCGCGGGGTCGACGGCGTCGAGCGCCCGCTCGACGGCCGCACGGTTGGCGGCGGCGTCGAGGGACGCGGAGAGCTGGACGACGGCAGGACGCACCCGTCGATTCTGGCAGGTGGGACCCAGTCCCGCGACGACCCGGGGCTCAGACGCCCGGACGACGCGCCTCCCAGCGTCCGACGCCCAGCATGACGAGACCGGCCAGCGCCCACCCGGCGAGGATGTCCACGACGTAGTGCTCGGCGTAGTAGACGAGCGCGAACGCCATGACGAGCGGGTAGGCCAACGCCGCCCAGCGCCACGGGCTGCGCAGGCGGTGCACCGTCCACAGCGCGACGAGCATGGCGATGCCGCCGTGCAGCGACGGCATCGCCGCCACCGGGTTGCCGACCGAGGCCAGCACGACGTGGAACCCGCCCAGGCCGACGTCCTCCCAGCCCCGACCGGTGAGCCGGGGCAGGCTCTCGGCCACGTAGCCCTGCTGCGAGGCCAGCCACGGGGGCGCCATCGGGTAGAGCACGTAGACGACGAGCCCGGCCAGGTTCATGGTCAGGTACCGCGTCAGCCACGCCACCCAGTCGGCGCGTCGGCGCACCCACAGCACCAGCGCCAGCCCGAGCCCGACGACGAAGTGGCTGTAGTAGACGGTCGTGAGCAGCACGTCGTACCAGGACGGCGCGGCCGAGCGCAGGCACGGGTCCCCGCACAGCACGTCCTGCAGGTACTGCGTCGGCAGCTCGTTCCCGCCGGTGAGCCAGCGGTCGGCCTCGATCGGCATCGTCCAGTGCACCGGGACACCGATGAGCTCGTCGCTCAGCCCGCGGCTGTAGAGGTAGGCGACCAGGACGGCGAAGGCCGGCCACCAGTCCTTGGCGAACGCCCGGTGCACCGCCCAGGGCGCGCCGAAGCGCCAGGCGACGACGGCGAGCCACATCCAGGCGAACATCTGGAACGGGTCGGTCGGCACGCCGACGGTCACGACCCAGGCGGTGAGCGCCGCCGCGTAGGCGACGCGGGCGAGCGGCCGCCAGCGCACGAGGTCGGTCCGGGTGGCCGGCAGGTCGCGCTCGACCGGGTCGCCGGTGGTCATCGGCACGCTCCCGGCTCCGGGCGCGGACGCTCGACGCGCCGGTCGACCCACACGTCGCGGCCGCAGACCCGCCCGACCGGGCGGTAGCGGCGCTCCACGACGTCCACGAGCCGGTCGCCGTCGACGCCCCAGTCGTCGAAGCCGCTCCAGTCGACCAGCCAGGTGGGGGCGTCGGGCCCGTCCAGGGTCGCCGCCAGCTCGTCCAGCCCGGGGTCGAGCGCCCGCACCGGCAGGCTCCACAGGTACGGGTAGGGGCTCTCCAGGCCGGCGTGAAGCAGGACGTTGGGCTGGCCGTAGGTGACGACGGCGGTGTCGCCCGCCTCGCTCGCGCGGCCGATCGCCGTGCCGACCGCCCGCGCCTCCCGGCCGTCGTCGGAGCCGGCGAGCAGCCCGTGCCCGAGCGTCACCAGCGTGGCCAGCACCAGGACGGCGCCGCCCGTCCAGCGCCAGCGCTCCGGGACGGCCGCCGCGGCCAGGCCGGC
>JANDJZ010000107.1:0-28907 GCA_027943245.1 Acanthamoeba sp. SK_2022b | reverse complement strand
TCCTGACTCATTCCCTCACAGAAATCCCAATACCATGCAACACAATGCAATGGGGTTGGTCAGGTTGGTTGGGTTGGTATAGTCAGGGCTTGTGTTGCTAGCCTGGAGACAGAGTGCTGAGCATTCTGAGTTGGCCATATCCATGCCATGCACCCATGCTTTTGTGCAGAATCACCACACCCATGGTTGATTGACAATTCAGGAGGGATTGGAATGCATCAGGCAAAGGCACTGCCATCAAGCAAAAAAGGAGCCAAGGAGCAATATGTTGAGCTCCCAGTACACTCAACATATGTTTCATTGGCACATGCACAAGAGCAAGCATTAGCAGCCTGACCACTTTATCTGCCAGACCATTGGCTATACATGTGTGTGTGTGTGTGCACTTTGCAGCACAAAGTGAAAGGGCGCCATGTCAAGAGGGTGCCAAGCTCACCATAGCTACAGGAAGTTGATGCTGCTGTTGACAAAAGCACAGTACTGCTCCACTCTTGTTGCACATGTCCTACTCTGTTGGGGGGGGGGGTGGCAGGTGGTGAGTTGTGTGTGTGTGCAGTCAGTGGAAGATGCTGGGGCATTTATCTGTTTTTGCACAGCTGTGCCATGATTAGGGCAGGTCAGTCAAGGGTAGGAATGAAAAGCATTTATCTGTAACTGGTTGCATGGATGAAGAGGAGGATAAGTCTTTCCCCTCCTACTCTACTTAATAGCTCTATCTCAGATAAGCGCGCCAAAAATGGAAAGGGCTTGAGGGAAGGTGAACACAAACGCTGGCGAAAAGAAAGACGGGCTGCATGAGCAAGAAAGTGGACGGAAGGAAGCTTGTGTCATCCATAGCTCACGATATGCGAGCCAAAGACGAGCAGATGGCATTCAATGGAGTGTTTGGGCTGCTGAGTGTCAATCTGGTGGTGTACTGCCTAGACCACCTATTGGCTGTGGACGCCATGCGCGGCCTCTACATGTACCAGCGCGACCCGTGGCTCCACCAGCTGGTGACCTCTCTCTTCTGTCACGCTTCCTACGCCCACCTCTCCTCCAATCTCTTCTTCATCTATATTTTTGGCCGCATAGTCGAGGAGAAGCGCGGCTCGTGGGGCCTCGTCTCCATCTTCCTCACCTGCGGCATCTGCTCCAACCTGCTGACCCTCCTCACCGTCTGGAACGTCCAAGGCAAGTCCTTTCCTTTAACTGCAGCCAAAGCGACTTACCCCTCTTGCTCTACGCAGAAGGCGTGATGGTTTACTACTTGGGCGCGAGCGGGGGCGTGTTTGGGCTGTTCGTGGTGTCGGTGCTCGACAGGCTCGGGCTGCAGCTGCGCAGCTTGGTCGAGGTCCTCGTGCTGGGCCAGTTCGTGCTCAACCGCATCGTCGAGGAGCTGCACAGCCTCTCAAGCGGCAACGACCTCGTCAACATCAACCGCACCGCCCACCTGGGCGGAGCACTGGCGGGCGTGCTCGTGTGCCTGGCCTACATGCGATGGCAGACCATCCAGCAGACCGAGGACCGCTTCAAGCAGCTCGTATGAGCACCCCCTCCCGCACGTGTAGCGCGTTCTCGCCAAACAAATTGTTGTCGACCCACGTATGAGGAGGAAGCAGAGAAGGTGGGTCATGGGCATGGCCATGGCCATCAGACAGGGCGACCCGAGGGCATCTCGAACCACCCAAAGTTCCACAGCTGCACAACAAAAATTCAAAAAAAACATAAAAATACAATTGAGAAATAAATAACAAAAAAGTAATTAAATAAAAAAAGTGATTAAAAAAGAGATGGAGGGAGTGCCTTGGGCTGGCCGATGTGGGTGATGTGGGGCCAGTCGGCGTCGTTCCACTCGAAGGGCGGCTGCTGGTCGTGCGACGGACCGCTCTGCGCCTGGCAACGACCGAGCCTCACCTGACGGAGCCCCACCACCGCCCATCACATGGTCATCACACGCCCAGACACGCGGAAGGCAGTCGTGCAGCGCGTCGTACCAGCGCCTTGGAGGTGATCTTGGAGTCGATGCCGCCAAAGGCAGCGCGGATCTGTTTTCGACGCAGTTGCTGATGAGGAGGCGAAAAAGAAAACGAAAGAGAAGAGAGAAGCAAAGAGAGAAGCGAAGAGAAGAGAAGAGATGAAGTGGAGGGGCACCAGGTTGGGGTTGGGCGGGTTGTCGCCCTTGGGCACCAGGTCGAAGCGCGACGAGATCTGGTTGCCCGGGTTGCCTGCAACATGAACCCAAGTCAGCTCGTGCGTGCGTATGGTGTGTTGTATGCGTGCGTAAGTGTAAGTGTAAGCGTGGTGATGCAGTACCGTAGGAGGCGGGGTCGTTCTTCCAGTCGTTGTAGCGGAGGAGGTTGCGGGCGGCCGCGAGGTCGTTCACCTTGACGGCGTCCCGACGGAAAATGTACGCGCGCGGGTGCATCTGGTAGTTGAACCAATCACTGCCCCCCCCCACGACACGCGACAACACACAAATTCGTCTTCAGCGCTTTGGTCGTGTGTGTGTGTGTGTGTGTGTGTGTGTGTGTGTGTGTGTGTGTGTGTGTGTGTGTGTGTGTGGCTTGTGTGAGAGAGAGAGAGAGAGAGGAGAGCGCGCCGCACCCATAGGTGCGCTCGAGTTCGATGAAGCCCGACTCGTTGTAGATGCTCTCGAAGTAGGGAATGTTGTAGCTCGGCCAGTACCTGCTCCCCTCCTCCATCAGTCGTTGCTCCCGCACGTGTTGTGTGCGATTGCGTGTGCGCGTGTTGTGTGCGATGTGTGCGATTGCGCGTGCGTGTCGTGCGCGCGTGTGCGGTAGACGAACCCGAGGCGGAGGTAGTGGGTGACGTCCTCGAATTCGACGCGGGTGGGGATCTGCTCGACGATGTGGAGTACGCCGTCGGGCAGGGGCTGGCCGGGCGTGAACCGGGCGTAGTTGACGATGATCCACTGGTTGTTGTAGGTGCCCGAGTTGTACCGCTTGAAGATGTCGATCCACTCCTCGCCCGACGACGCCATCCTATTGGCCACCTACACAAAACACGCGCCCAATCAGCTCATCGCATTTTCACGGGCCCCATGTGTGTCGTGTGTGTGTGTGTGTGTGTGTGTGTGTGTGTGTGTGTGTGTGTGTGTGTGGTGTGCGTGTGTGTGTGTGTGCGCGCGTGCGTGCGTGTGTGTGTCGTGCTGCTTACGGAGACGCGGATCCAGCTCATGACAGACTGGGGCTTGATGTACTTGAAGAGGGCGTCGTTGGTGATGCCGTTGGTGGTCTCGATGACGACGAGACCGCTCGAGAGCTGGTAGAAGTCGTCCACGGACGAGACGAAGGCCGGGTAGCTCGAGAAGAGCGTCGTGCGGGCCGTCGTCTGGTCGGCGTGCAGCGGGAAGTCGTAGTTCTTGAACACGCGCACCATGTTGTAGTAGTCCGCCCACGTCGTGTGGCCTGCGCACACGGCCATCCATCGACGCACGACATCAACATGTGTGTATGTGTGCGTGTGCGTGTGCGTGTGCGTGTGGGTGAGTGGTGCGAGGTGTACCGGCGTAGAGCTCCTGGAGGTCGGGCGTGACGCGCACGTAGGCGGAGCAGTGAGTGTTCTGGATGGGGGGCTTCTTGGCGCGGCTGGCGAGTCCCGGAACGCTCGGGCACTTGGCCACCTGCACCGGAATTGTCAATTAATTGACACGGAATTGCACTCCTCCCCATATTAAAAGTTTGATTTTATTTTAATTTTAATTATTCTTATATTTTAAATTGGTATTATTTCGAATATTAAAAATCAATGTGTAAATTTGGGAGGGGAGGCACGTACTACGCAGAGCTCCTCCATGTCGCCATCGCTGTTGAGGAGGATGAAGGCGTCGAAGGGGAGGGCGCGTGCGGTGCTGTTGCCGACAAAGGGGGACTCGGAGTAGCCCTGGTGGATGCCGCGGAGCTGGAGGAGGAGGAGCTGGACGTGGCGCCAGTAGGGCTGCGTCGCGGCGTAGAGCCGCACCTGCTCGTCCATCCACGCGACGTTGGCCTTGAACCAGCCCTGCAGCGAGGCCGGCACCGTCCCGCCAAAGGAGGACTGCAGCAGGTTGTACCAGTTCTCCCACACCATGCTCGCAGTGACGTGGCCCTCGAGGTAGCCCGCGCCCCACATGGCCAGCTGGTCCTCGTAGACGGGGTTGGTCTTGACCGACAGCCGGGCCCACCCCGACGAGTTGCGCTCATCTCCGAACTCGCCCGTAGCCACTACACAGCCCGAAAAAAACCCAAATAAATTAATAAATAAATTATAATGGATGGTGGAGTAAAAGAGAAATTATTAATAATTGAGTAGGGGCGGTACCGCCGTTTACGGGGTCGTGGATGGGGGAGACCGAGTAGAGGTTGGTGTTGGGATCGAAGTAGGCGGTCCAGTAGGCGTTGGATGGGGGTGCCGCCTCGAAGGAAGCCGCAACCAGTGAAACGGCAGCGAGCAGCGCGAGCGCCGCCACGCAGACGGAACTGCGACTCATCTTCATCACTGGCGCGGGTTGTGTGTCCCGCGGGTTGGTGTTTATTTGCAGTCGACTTCAACAACTGTGCCATTGGCCCACACCACTCGCCGAGATGAACGCCGCTTGTAGGATTTTGCCAAAACGATTTCGTAATTTGGGCCAAATTACAATCCCGTTCAATCGTCGGTTTCGTTTCGTTGCTGCTGGCGCTGGTGGAGGCGCCAGGAGAGGAGGCAGTGGGCCTGGCAGAGCCCGCCGGTGGCCGCCGTGAAGCCCAGCCAGGCCGTGGGACCGCCGCCCAGGCGCGCGGCGAGGTCACCGATCTTGACGCTGAGCGCGGGCGAGCTGCCGTCGACGAAGACGTCGAGCTGGCCGTCGTGGTAGTGGATCGCCACCTCGTGCGTGCGACCGTCGGCCAGTCGCGGGATGTTGCGCGCGCAGCCCAACGAGTGCCGATGGTGCGCCGAGTTGGGCGCCGCTCCGCGTGTGTGCACGCTGACGTGATTGTCGTTGGGGTCGTCACAGCGGTCCGAGCTCTCGTAAGTGTCGAACTCGATGGCGAGCCTATAAAAAATCCCATAAAATAAATAATACATTGCGTGTTAGCTCAAGAGGGAAGACGTACGAGCAAGGCAGTCCGCCATAGCCGAGCTCGCAGCCGCCGATGCCGATGGCATCTGGTCCCACGGCCTGCGTGACGTGTGAGAGCGAGATCGTGGGGGTTCGAGTCAGTCGCGTCTCCAAATGGTCCACCGTGCGTCAATGAGAGAAGCGGGCGCGTGCGTGCAGGTCAACAACGTGCCTGGATAACAAAGGCGAAGCCGTCTGCGCCAGCGCCGCCGTTTCTTCGGATCAGGAAGCGGAAGCTGGTGAAGAATTCGGTCGTGATCGACTGGGCGTCTGTGAGCACAGAAGGGTGCCATGCATGGGAAGATGAGATCGACGCGTGTTGTGCGTGCATCGTCATGGGTGGGGCGGGTGTTCACCGGATCGCCAGAGGGCGCCCACTTGGTCGTTCCTCGCGGGCGTGAGCAAAACAACGCCCTCCGCTTCGTCGCCACGCGCCGAGCCCACAAACGACAATCGCTGCCTCTCGCCAAACGCCTCGTAGTTGAACACCTCCTCATACGAGGCTGGCGGCACTGCTGATGTGCCAATCACATGCGCCGCTCCATGAATTTTCTGGGGATAGCGGCGGCGTTCGCGCAGCCGATTGGGGGCATTACCGGCAGGCGATTGGCATTGGCTGCGGCCCATCTCCTGTCGCGCCTCCCTCCACTCCTGCGAACCTGTGCAGCGATTACGCGGGTCGCGCACGTTTGGGTGAGTCGGCCACTCTCCGCTTTTGCGCCCTGTTGTGGACAGGACGCCGACGAGCTCGCGCGTCGCGCATGCTGGTGCTGACCTGACGTGCGGCCGACGGCCTCTTCGGCGCTCGCTTCGCGCTCGCCCTGCTGGCAGCTCTCGAGCTCCTGCGTCTCGGCAGCTCTCCTGGCTGTCCAGGCCTGCACATCACGCACACCGCACACGCGTTATGACCATATCCATACGCGCGCAGGGAACGACGCGTCGTGAACAGGATAGAGTGCTTGGTCGCGGGTCGATGTGTACCTCTGTCTCGGTAGGGTTCAACTGCGCGCGCTGTCTGGATTGCCTGTCCAGCGCGTCGACGACTTGGGCGAACGCGTCTTCGGGCACCTGGGTCGGTTGGGTGAGGCGCGCGAATCGACTCTGGAATGCCGGAGAATGCACGGCACGTGTGTGGGTTGGCGTACCAATCGCCGGCGCGAGAGGACCTGGTCCCATCGGCGCGTGTAGCGGCGGATGACGTCGACGGCCTCGTCCTTGGCGATGGCCACCACGTAGCTCAGCTCCTTGCCCCAGCCAGCTTCGTACAGCAGAGGCCTGTGCCACGCATGCGTGCCCGCCCCTCCCAATGAGAACGCTGCGTGACAGGCAGCCAATCACGTTAACGCGGGAGGTTTACTTGTCATAGGCCGACTCGCATGGATCGGCGTGGACCCACCGCTTCTGGTTGGTCGAGTACACCTGTCACACACACACACACACACACACACACACACACACACACACACACACACACACACACACACACACAACACACGCTTAGCCTCAATGTCCATCGACCGAGTCGGTGGAAGGGGGCCAGTCTCGCACTTCGACCCAGACGTGGTCGGTCCAGTCGACGACCATGCGCGTGGGGTAGCCCATTGCCCGGCAGCACAGGGCGAAGCACTGGGCCCATTCGCCGCAGCGCCCTCGACGAGTCTCCAGCAGCTTCTCGGCTTTGTTTCGATGTCAGCCCCCCCCCCCAGAAAACCAATGCGAGGACGTCAGCACGGATGGTGGCATCGCGCTGGCCTTTGGGGGGGTGGGGGCACCGTGGTTGTAGCGGGGATAGCGGGTCACGGTCCCGCACAGACTGCAGGAGAACACCTCGGTGCGATTCGCCAGCCACCGTGCCTCGTCGGGCGTGCTCTGGCTGACGCCCGCGGCTTGGGTCGGTGCCTGCCCGCGCGTGCGCATACGTCGTCAATTAAATGACGCACGCGCAAGCGGGCACGATTGTAGGCGAGGGCAGTCGGTGTCGCACGCCACAAAACCGGCAGGCGGGCTTATCGACCCACGAGAAGAAGTCGCTCTTGAACCATCGCAGCAGCTCGATGAAGAGGGCCTCCCTCCTGGCCAGCTCGTCCTTTGGGAGGACCCATGAACCCCCCCCCCCGACGAGTAGTGGGTAAGCAAGGGCAGGGCAGGGCAGGGCAGGGTGGGGGCGGGCCGCACCTCCTCTGGCTCTCGCTCGCGGGCCCGTCGCTCGAGTTCGATGCAGGGAATCATCGACAGGCATTGCGCCTAAAGACCGCAAGTTTAAGCCTACGGTGACCACACACACACACACACACACACACACACACACACACACACACACACACACACACACACACACACACACACACGAAGAAGGCCGCACTTGTAACAGCGGATCTTCATACTGCGCCATCTGCGACGCGATGGCGTGGAGTTTGCGTCTGATCTGCTCGAGCTCAGCGTGGTGGGAGGGGGGCGTCTGCTGGCCCGGCTGGGCCCGATTCTGCGCATGCTGGGCGAGGCGCTGGGCCATGTCGCGCTTGGAGTCGCGCAGAGACACGATCATGGCTTCCCTCAGCCTCCCCTTCGCCGGCGTAGCCGCACTGAGCGCCGGGGACATGCGTGCGGTGAGGTGAGTCAGTCGCAGACTTGAGAGAGAGAGAGAGAGAGAGTTGAAACGAGAGATGGGGGAGGTGTCACCTCAGAGCAAACAGGCACTCCCTTGCCGGGTCGGCAGCGCAGGCGCACGCAGACAGCGGGGCGGTGTCGCTCACGATCCACCCGCTGATGTCGGTCGGCAGCCGGCACGTGGTGGCGCACGCGAAGCACAGCGGACGACCGTGCGAGAGGGCGCGCGGCTGATCGACCGCCTCGCCACCAAAGAAAGCTCTCGTGCATCGCGTGCGCCACCCTATGAGGCGACCCAATCACACATTGACACGAGTGGCGGCGTCGGTCAACACACAGGTCACACATTTACAAGCGAGCAGGCGAGTAGCGGCAGCTTACAGACGACGTCTTCCTGTGTGAAGGGGGCCTCCTGCTGAGGGACAGGGCTGCTGGCATTTAGCTGCACTTGGGCGTCCTCCTCGTCTCCGCGTTCTACAAGTTTGAGCGTTTGGCCCTGGTCGAATGGGGATGGGTGAGCATGTGCGTGTGCAGGGAGGGAGTCAAAGTGCTCTTGTACGTTCACGAAGAGAGTTGCCAGACGTGTCTCATCCTGGTGCGATACGTCAGCAGAGGACGAATAGATGAAAGGCGTGCAAGGGTCGTACGGGGCAAGGCGAGAGAGGGGACAAGCGCTGACGGTCGGGCGGGAGGGAAGTAAGCGAAAACAAGAGCCCTCTCAGCTCGGCCAGGTCGCCCTCAGCGTCGACCACGACTTCCAGCCTGCATCAAAAGAGCACAGTTGAGCTTCTTTCGCATACAAACAGGCTATGCAGCGGTACGTTTGCTCTCCAAACTCAACAACGAGCATCAGCTCGGTTCCTTGGCCCAACTCCATCTTGTTTGATTTGTAAGGTTCAAATTAGAAATTTTGCTATTTTCCTTCTCAAAGCTTTTGGCAAACTTTTTGTTTTTGTTTAGTTTGTCCTCCTTTAACCAGAGAAAGCAAGCACCAAGTTTAAAGCAGATCAATTGATTCAGCAGGGACTGAGACAATCCAAGCACTCCCTGGCAATAGGCACAAACTGTTGGGCCCTGAGCCAGAATGCTGACCTATCTCGCCTGCTTCCGCTTGCCCAAGAGCCGTGATTGATTTCTTTTCTTATTTCTTTTTTTTTGTGCTGCATTTCCTGCTTGCCCCAACACCAGCCAGGCAACATTGAGGATAGTTTCCGTACTAAAATCAACACGCGCGGAGGATGTCGAAGAAACAATACGTAGTGGTGCGGGCCCTTGGCATCAATTAATCCTAATTGTCTTGAGTGGATTCAACAATAGCATTTTAATGCGTTGCATCATCATCCTGTGCACAACATCCTCAGAGATTGCAAAAGGAGCTGCAGCAGCTGCTGAAGGAGCCCGTGCCTCACGTGAAAGCGTTCCCGAATCCGACCAACATCTTGGAGTGGCACTACGTCATCACCGGACCCGAGGACACGCCCTACCGAGGTACCCCCTCCTTCCCTCTCTCGTGCCACGTGTGCCCTTTGTTGTGGGCGCCTTTTGCCCGCGGGTTGGGCTGTGCTGCTGGCGATGGACGAGCGCGTGCTCACCCCCTCGCGTCGCCAGGGGGCATCTATCACGGCAAGCTCAAGTTCCCTCCGGAGTATCCCATGAAGCCGCCCTCCATCATGATGCTCACGCCCAACGGCCGATTCAAGCCCAACACGCGCCTGTGCCTGTCCATGTCCGACTGTATGCCGCTCTCCCTCCCTCTCCCTCTGATGACGTCTCGTTCTCGTTCTTGCGTGCTAATTCGACACACACACACACACACTCTCTCTCTCTCTCTCCCCCAGTCCACCCTGAGACTTGGAACCCTCTGTGGAGCGTGGGCAGCATCCTCACCGGCTTGCTGTCCTTCATGGTCCGCCTGCCCATCGCTTCGTGTGTGCGTGCGCGATTGTTAATAGCTGCCTCACCACCCATCATCGTCATTGATGCGCGCACCTGCAGTTGGAGGACAAGATCACGACGGGGAGCATCGAGACGACGGACATTCAGAAGCGCCAGTACGCGCGAGAGTCTATGGAGGCCAACAAGAGGGACCCCATGTTCTGCAAGATCTTCCCCGACCTCATCAAAGGTGTGGTCATCGCTCGTCATCGCCTCCTTTCGTGTTGCTGACGTTGTTGTGTTGTGTTGTGTTGTGTTGTGTTGTGTTGTGTTGTGTTGTGTTGTGTTGTGTTGTGTTGGTGCAAAAACAACAACGAAAGAATACGACGCCAGACAGCAAGCCGCGGCGTCGGAGCCTCCGGTGAACAGCGCCACGGAGACCACGTCCACGAGCACAGCGCCAACAGACGCGCCGCCGCAGCAGCAGCAGCAACAAGGTGGGCTTCCGCTTCTTGACCTGCTCGTTGGCGCTTTGCTCGTTGCTTTCGCCGTTCTCGTCTATGTGTACATACAATGAATAACAAACAACAACGACAAGAGTATAGAGAGTTTGCCAGTCCCGCTTCCCTTGTCTCACACTCACACGTGCCATCACGCACCACACACGAACAACAAAAACGGTCTGCTCTCCTATAGGGCCCAAGAAGCTCACCAAGAACCAGAAGCGGAAAGCCAAGAAGCGACAGCAGCCACAGGATCCCACCAAGCAGGCCGAAGCCGAAGCAGAAGCCGAAGCCGAAGCGGAGGAGTGAGGCGCCTCGCTCCTCGCCGTGTGGCGTTTGGGAATTGTGGGCGCCTTCTCCCCACGCGCCCGTTTTGTTTTGTTGGCGCCACCGCAGCGGCCCGATTGATTAGGGACACGACACCGCATACGTAACGCGATGGCGCTTCAAGGAAGTGCCCCAAGCAGCCTCGCGTTGTACGATTTTTAAACCTCGGGCTGGTGACGCGCCATTGGTCGTTTGAATTTCTCCCACTCAGGAATGCCCCGTAACACGCACGCATTCCACGCGTGCCGGGCAGGCCGTGAGCCAATTCGCTTGATTTGGCTTCAATTTCGAATGTTTTGTCCCCACGCACAAGAAGGGTCTCCCCCTGTTCAAACAAGCCTACCCACGCTACGGCCTCGCGCGCAGCAGTTCCATACTCGATCTTTGGATCTAACGCACCACACCACCTCACCCACGCCCCTCGAACCCACCGGCACGGCACCGGCCCTTTTTCAAATCGATATTCAAGTTTTTATTCGGGTGTTAATTAGAGGAGAAGACCACCTGCACACGGCCTAGCTGCAGCTTCAACCAGCTTTGCGGCTATAAAGAAGAGTCTGCAAGCCGCTCTTCATTTCATGATTCATCATTTGGAAATCACCTCAGCAGCCAAGAAGTAGCGGACGTAAAAGGAAGCGATGATGATGGCGGCGCAGACATCGAAGATTAAATCGTTCGATGCGGCGGTGGAGGAGACAGGCATGGAGGAGGCGAAAATCGCAGCGCTGAAAACCTCGCTATCGATGAGCAACATCCTGCAACATCAGCAAGAGCAGGAACGGCTCAAGAAGAAAATGAAGAAGAAAAAGAAGAAGGCCGCAAAGAACAAGAAGGGCAAGAAGGACAAGGGCACTCCTAAACCGGCCAGGCTGGAGGCGTGCACGTCGACGGAAGAGATCGGGACGGCCTACGCCGAGCATCCCGCGCCTCCTCAGAGACGAAGCCTGCTGCTCAGCCGCTCCGAACCTTCGCCTACGTCTTCTGCCAGCAGACTGGGGGCCTCCCACGGCGCCTGGAGCGATGCGGACGAGGAGATTCTCGAATTCGTGAGGGAGGAGACCCCCATCGATCGCCGCAGCGTGGGCTCGGACTTGGTCGCCACGACCACGACCACTACCACTACTACCTCGCGGTCGCCATCGCCCTCGCTCTCCCCGAAGAAGATAAAGAAGAACAAGGACAAGAAGAAGGCCAAGTCCAAGCACAATGGCAAGACCAAGAAGAAGGGCTTGACCTCGAGCAACGGCACCGACAACAGCGGCAGCGGTATCGTAGGCCACAACGACAACGCCGCTACGCCGCGTAGCAGAGACGACGAAGAGTTTCGATGGGACTCCTCTACTCGCGTAGCGGCTGCGGTGGCTACCACGGAGGAGGAAGAGGAGAGCGAGGCCTTTGTCGATGACACCGACGACGAGAGCGGCAGCTGCTCCTCGCGCTACGGCTGGCAGTTCAAGAACGACAAACGTACGGCCCTCCCCCCTCCTCTCGTGTGACCACCCTGTTCTCTCGTTCTCTATGCTAACCGCGCGACACGCGCGTGGCAGTGATGGCCGGGCGAGACTGGGCTGAGTTGTACGACAACATGAAGCGGCACATCACGACTCGCGCACCGTGGCGCGAGTTTGCGGTGCGTCGGCCCGCCCCTTTACCTGTTGCGTATCATTATTAGTCCACAATATTTATTTATTATTTATTATTTATTTTATTTTATTATCGCTTTAATTCCCTCAGATCCGTCTTTGTTCGTCGCGTGTGTGCCGCTTATCTGCGGAAACCGAAATCGAGTTGACCGAACACTTAAAAATATCAACGAATGGCAACGCTGCGGGGTGTACACGCTTTTTTTCTGTGTTGTCGACAATGCCCTAACACGCCTGTGTGCGCAGATGCTAGAGGAGGACGCGGCGCGCGTGTACGCCAAGCGCTCGGACGACTTCTCGTGTGCGGTGGCGCCGGTCAATTTTCAGAAGAACCGCTACGGCAACATTCTGCCCTGTACCTTCCCTTCTTACTCCAGAGCGAGAGAGAGAGAGAGAGAGAGGAGTGGCGAGCTCGCGCGTCGCTTACCGTAGCCGCCACCAAACGCAGACAACCAGAACCGAGTCAAGCTGGTCGTCGCCGAGGACCAGTCGGACTACGTCAACGCGAGCTACGTCAAGGTTATCTCCTCTTCCTCCTCCTCCTCCTCCTCACCACTCGACTTGACTCGATTTGACTTGACCGATTGACTGACGCCGCGCCGCTCTCCGTAGTTTGACGACGCGCTGCCGGGCTTCCAGGATCGGATCACCTACATCGCCGCCTCGGCGCCCATTCCCTCGACGGTCGAGGACTTTTACCGGATGCTGTGGGAGACGGAGACGTTCGGCATCGTCATGCTGACGCGAAACGTGGAGGAGGGCCGGGTAAGCGTCCTCCCCCCTCTCTCTTCGCTCTTTCGCTCCCTCACAAGCCCATTCTCTTTTTAACGTTTCGCTTTTCGCTTTGTTGTCGTTTTCGTTTTCTCTTTTCGCCTTTCGTGTCCGCAGGCCAAGTGCCACCAGTACTGGCCCGAGGAAAACGAAAAGCAGACCCACGGATGCTTCACCGTGACCAACGCCGAGGAGATCGAGAGCAAGAAGCATTCGTTCCTCATCAGGCGATTCGTGGTCGAAAAGGTAACTCAGGCCCCGCGTTTCGTTTAAAGTGTGCTGTGTGATGGTCCCACTCACTGCCTCCCCCTCCCAACCTGTACGTCATACACAGGGAGACGAGACGCGGGAGATAACGCAGTACCACTACCTCGCGTGGCCGGACCACGGGGTGCCCGACACGTCGGAGCCGCTGGAGGAGATCATCAAGCTGATCAACGCCCAGACCCGACGGATCGTCGCCACCGATCCCCTCAAGGAGCCCACGCTGGTGGCCCACTGCAGGTTGGCCTCTCCCACTCTCTTTATTGATAATTTTAAATTCATTTTTAAATGAGTTTTAATTAATTTTTTGGTCGACATGTACACACAGCGCGGGCATCGGGCGGACAGGCACCTTCATCCTCATCCACACCGTGCTCAACCTCCTCTTCAAGGAGATCGCCGAGGTGCGTCTTGGCCACACCCTCCCGACGTCTACCGAACGACCCTCACCTCACCTCACCCACTCGCTCTCATCATTCCAGGGAGACGCGGAGAGCATCGCGCGCTGGACGGCGAGGGCGCCGCCGACCATCGACTTCGTGCACCTGGTGCAGCACATGCGCAATCAGAGGACGTGCATGATCTCGCAGCCGGAGCAGTACGTGTTTTGTTACCAGACGGTGCTCAGCAATCTGGGCCGCGCCCTCCAGTACACGCCGCGCAAGGGCGACCCCGGCTCGCCCTCCAAGCACGAGGTACGGCGGGCTCGCCGCCTTGTGGTCCCTGCTGCTCGTTGCGCGCTTGGTGTCTCACGCGGGCCTGGCCTTCTTGGCCGTGACCTGTTTGCAGGGGCGAGCTGGAAGGAAGGCGTCGTTGGGCGCCATACCGAGACAGAAGAGCTGCGTTCTGTTCTGAGGAGGCCGAGGCCTAGACGCGTGTCGGCTTGCGGCTGCCGACGATGGCATGGTGAGAGGACGAGAGAGCGCCTCTCCGCGAATGCGCCCGACAGCGCGCGTTCGATGACGACCATCCACTTTGTAACGAAAATCCAATCGACTCAACCCTACAAAACACCGTGACACGACTCTGCCAGTCGGAGGTCAGAGCTTGGCGGCGGAGACGGTGGTGTCCCTGGCCGCGCTGGCCTTGATGTGCTGCGGGTAGTCTATGGAGGCGCCCTCGAGCATCGATCGCACTACCGGCCCGTAGAGCGCCTGCTTGAGGTCGCTGAACGCACGGCCGTGCTTGCCTGCCGCCAGCCCACGCATCGCCGCATTGGGTCTGGTCAGTTGTTGCAAGCCTCTCCCCACCAGCGGCTGATGTGGGCACCGACGCACCTGCGCCCTTGCTGGCCCTCTCCGCTGCCCACTCCACGGCGGTGGGCATAAGGTGCTCGACGGGACCGCTCCAATCCACCTGCCGAGAGATATAAGTGTTCTACTCGATCGAGTATGTGCCAGAGAACAGGTCGTCGGCTGCCTTACCAGACCAGCGCTGCTTGCCTCTCGGCCGGTGTAGCGCTTGCACTCGACGGCCACCTGGCGCAGCACAAGAGGCGAGGGGAGCTTGAGCTGGAGCATCGAGTAGAAGGGCGCCGCGAGGCTGATGCCCAGGTCGAGAGCGGGCAGACACAGCCACCCGCGGTCGTCTCGCATGAGCCTGCGAGAGTGCAAACAAACGTCAGACCTGTAACAGGCATCGACAACGAAGGCGTGCTCTTGCCCTACACATCACAAAATACAGCTCAGCAGCTCGAGTAGCGGTACCGGTAGTCGTGGGCAAAGGCCAACATGAAAGCGCCGGCAAAGCAATGGCCATTCAGCGCTGGACCACAGCAAGGACAGCAGGGTGGTCAGTTACGTCAACGACGTCGCAAGAAGAGGTGGGTCGAGGATCCCTACCAGCGAAGGTGGGCAGCGGGAAGGAGAGAACGCGAGCGATGGCGGTGCCAAAGAGGCTACCGAGGGTGCGCAGGGCCGCGTTGTCGCCTGCCCGGCGTCGTTCCTCAACCCACCTCAAATCTATGCCGTTCGAGTAGAACTTGTCCTTGGGTTGTCCGCCCCCTCCTGTGGTGATCACGGCAGCGCCCCAGCACGCCCCCTCTTCCCCCGGCGCTTCCTTTGCTTTCATCTGTGCGACCTCTTGTTCGATTTGATCGAGGCATGCGATGAAATCGCGGAGGAATTCTGGATTGAAGCGGTTTTCACCATTGCGGAGGGTAATGATGTAAACGCAGACCTTGACCTCCTCGAAAACCCTTCTCTCCAGCCCAACGCACTTTTGCTCTTCTTTTTCCATGATAACGCTGAAAGATAAACCAAGGAAGAGTTCACCCCAAAAGGCGTGCTATTGTGCGGTGGGCATCCGTCCAGCTACAGCGCTGCGAGAACCACTACTGCTCAACAGGTGACAATGATCCAGCCGAGGTTTGTTATATTTGCAAGAAGCGGGCTGCCGCCATTTCTCTCTTTACTCTTCAACCACCTAGCTCACTACTACAGGGGCCCCTGCTTCCCTGTGGTGGCTTGCCAGTGTGTTGACCCTGGCGAGCAACGACATCGAAGACGACGGCGCGTGAGCTCTGGCAGAGTCTCTCAGCAGCAACACCAGCTCGGCCCTGCAGATGTACCGCCATCCATGTGAGCTCACTCAAAGAGTGGAGCCGCTCCTGATGCTTTCCCCCATGTGGAGTGTGTGGATTGTGGCGGGCCAAGGCTCATACCAGAAGAGCACGGTGGTCATGGGCGGCGGGCCCAACTGCATCACAGACATCAGCATTGCGGCCCTGGCGCAGGCACAAGAACCAGATCACCGATTGGGAGCCCAACACTGGTCCCAACCGCCGAGGTGAAGGTTGTCGTGCGTATCAACGTGGCGCAGCAGCCGCCGCAGGCCAACCAGGCCCATCCGACAGCCCACTCTTGTACGGACAAGAGTGATGCCTTTACTGGCGAACCGACAATATAAATTGTGGATAACTGACAGCGCCCAGCTCAGTTTGGTGGGTAAAATCAATTTATCAGTAAATGGTAGGTGTTACGGATAAGGGAAGATAACCTTTTATATCCATTGGTCCTAATGGAAATCAATTTGAACGTAAGATTAAGTAGATTCTTGGCAATCAGATCTTTTTCGAATTGAACGCACAATTGTAGAGGTAATGGCTGTTTTATTCTAGCCAACTCGGTTTACATAGAGCATCCTAGTGTTCTGCTTGGAGCGATCGCGAGCCTTCCTGTCGTCTGCCTGGCCTTGTCGTTGTCCGCACCTTATCTCACCTGTGCACGAACCAACACACAACAAGTACCTGATCTCAGCCGAAAGCGGACGGGCTGAACGAGAGGAGATAAGAGAGCGAGAGAGAGGAGAGCCTCAAGTGCTACAATGATAACGACTACTCAACGGTGGATGGTGGTGAAGTGGAGTGGAGTGGGGAATGACTCAAGCCAAAGGCGCAACGGAGGAACGAGAGAGGGAGGATAGGGCGGTAGGGGACAGAGTGGGGTGTGCAAGGATAGGGAAGAACGGGAAAGGGAAAACACTCATCTGTAGTAACGGGCTCGTGTGTAGTAGCGGCTGGGTCCGGCGTCTTCCTCGGTCTGGCTGGTCGGCAGAGTAGTCCGGTTGCTTGGTGCTGGCGGTGGGTGAAAAAGAATATGACTGAAGTCAAGCTGCGCGTCCCTTTTACATCTCACAGGGTGGGGAGGGGATCATCGTCATTGGCGTTCTATCGTCAAAGCACAACACACCTCTCGGACGCGCGATGTCTGAATTATGAGTGGCTCGCTTCGAGATGCGGAGTAACCCTTTTTTCGGCGTTCCCTGTCAATTCTTCCTTTTTTGCTCTTCCCGGGAAACGAAAATAGCTTTGCCCCAACTTGGTTGGATGGTTGTCGATCCGAAACGGCGGCCACGCGGTGATCTGCTTTGATCACAGTTCCCAGTTCCGGAGGCGCTCTCCCTTGCGACACGTCCCGCCCCAAGATGATGAAGTGGTGTTTGCTGAACTGGTTGGTTGTATTCTTTGTCTAGCAGCTGCTTTGAAACACAGGCTCGCGCCAAGACCAAAGGTCAACGGCGTGAGGGGGCGGAGAGAAGAACGGCTACGACGTACCTCGAGCAAACGTGGAGCATGAGGGCAGTGTTCTCGATGATACAAAGGATGATGTTGGTGGGGCTCACTTGAACTTCTTTATGCCGACCTTCACCTCGGCCGTCTTGTCCTGGTCTCTCCGAGATTGGTGTTGAAGGTAGCAACCGAGACCATGTCGGTCTCCACCTTGAGAGTCAACTCGCCCGCCATGTTGGTTGTGATGATGTAGTTGTGGATGCTCCTCATCCTGTCGATGACGTTTCGCAGCCCCTCGCAGCAAACCAAACCGTACCACATTGGTTAGGACAGTCAGGGAAACTGGAGAGAGGTTTTGACACCTCAGGATCGATCAAGCTGAATACACTGGGGAATACATCTCTGCTCTTTCGATTTTTTTAGTACCTACCTGAGGGAGCTGTAGGTGGTCCCCGGATAAGGCAACAACTCAAAGCTAGTCTAGGGTTGTTCAGCCAGTGCTTCTTGTCTCTGCTTCATGTGGCAAGGGGCTGGGGGTTGTGCCAACGCACGGCCTGCATCTTGGTTGTGGCTTTGTGCTTCATGTGGGCCTTCTCCTCCTCGGTCATGGTCGTCTCCTTGCACAGGTGAGCCCTCGGTTCGTTGGTCTCCTCGTCGAGAAATGTCTCGACCACGTCGCCGCTCTGCTCCTCCGGCAGCGCAAACTTGCCCTCCGCGATGGCCTGCTGGAGCTTGATAGCACGCATGCCTTCGCGATAGCAACCGCCATGCCCATGTCAGCGTAGGCCATGCAACTTCTAGTCTCCCTCGCTTTCGTCACGTACCGTCGACCGTGATGCCGAGCGAGTGACAGGAGCCGAGCACCTCCTTTATGGTGCCCGTGAACGTGGCCGCCTGCGATCGCCCCCACACGCGCTGCTGCTTGGCGATGGCAAACACGGCGGCGGCCATGATATCCGCCTCGTGCGAAACTGGAGGGTGCGGACCAGAGAGGTGAGCGTGTAGCGAACGATTCGAACGGCTGCACATGCACAGAGACAGAGGGAGACAGAGAAGAGAAGAGAAGAGAAGAGAAGAGAAGAGAAGAGAAGAGAAGAGAAGAGAAGAGAAGAGAAGAGAAGAGAAGAGAAGAGAAGAGAAGAGAAGAGAAGGCGCCGTACACTTGATCTTGCGGTCCTCTGGTCGCCTTGTCTTCACTTCGTATCCTCCTGAGTAGCGCTCTCGTAGTTGAGCCCAGGGGAGACGCGCATAGAGATTGGGTAGAGAGTCTGCACGCGTGTACCTTTGGGCAGCATCCCACCGATGAGGTTGCGGTCGCCAACGTCGGGCGGGATGTAGGAGGAAGCGCGTAGAATCATGGTGGAGACACTTGGCGCTACCACCACCTCGGCTTTGCGGGCTAGAGGGAAGAAAGTGACTTGGTTGAGCTCTCTACTAGGATCAGGCGCAACGCCGGAAGCGTCGTACCGTGCGTGTGGAGGTGAATGAGGACGTCGATCTTGTAGTTGCGCCATGGCAAGCTCTTGTCATGAATGTCTTGGCACACGGTCCTACTCGACTACGAGAAGGTAAGTTAAATACCGTGATAATATGCAGAATTTTATGTTGAATATTCAATAAATATTAAGTAACGAAGAAAGGGGCATGCAGTACGATGCCGAGAGGTCCTGTCTTTGGGGCCAGCCACGCCACCGAAGGCGCTCGGCCACCATAGAGCCTTTGCTTAACTAAAGTACGGGTCAATGTTGGGGACCAGGAGCCAGAACAAGCAAATTTGCGCAGGCGTACAGGTAAGGACCTGGCTGGACGTATCGGTATACGGATACACGCCCGCTTGCTGCATCCTCTTCGTGTTGTATTTGTTTTATTTATCTGTATTTTCTCTTGTGGGAAACAACTCATTTCTCATTTCCAGGAAAACAAATAAAAGAGAGGTTTAATACGTATTAATCAATGTTGCGGCCGACGAGTGGCAGAAGGGCGTGGCCGCTTACCCAAACACTGCCCTTTGGAATTGCTCGACATGGCTGGGAGAGCGGAGTGAATGGGCGTCTCCTTCTACCTTCATGTTCGAGATTAATCGCCTGGAATGCAAATCGCGGCAGTCGATATGGACCAGTTCTAATCCAAAGCCGGCAAGTTAAGACATCAGCGCCACCAATGCCGCCCAAGACAAAGAAGAGATCTAAAACTGCTCAAACCAAAAGCGTAGCCGAAGCGGACGTTCGAACGCAGATGGAAGAACTGGCAGGACGAATCGAGGCAGCCAATCGTGCCTACTACGCGAGTGCTGACCAGTTGATCGACAGCGGGCCAAGCCTGAGCGATTCAGAATACGATGCGCTCTTCGAGGAGCTCAGGCGGCTCGAGGCGCAGTACCCGCAAGTCGCGGCCACGCTCTTCACGCCTGACCGGCCTAGCCCCACGCAGCAAGTGGGCTATCCTCCTCTGGCCGAGGTGCCCTCCTCCTCACGTTGCTATCACGCCCGCAGTGGCCGTTGTGTAACCGTCCTCTTGTTCATCAGGCAGGAGGCAGCAATCTGCTCGAACACGCTACGCCCATGCTGTCGCTGGCCAACACGTATGACCCGCAAGGTAAGTCTGCGTGTACGTGTTGTGCGTGCGTGTGTCCCTCTTACGCGGCGCTTGCTGAGCCTTTTGCCCAATGAATCGCCCACAGAGCTGGGCCAGTTCGACGCCCGTGTGCGCAAGCTGATATCAGCTGCACCTGCCTCCCCTGGCGATCAGGTTCGCTTCGCACAAACAACAGAGTCTTCGTACACGACCCTGTCATGCTCACTCCCCCCTCCCCCACCACAAACTCTTTGCTCTTTCTCTCCCTCGCGCGCGCTCAGAAGCCCATCGAGTACGTGGCGGAGCTCAAGTACGACGGCGTTGCGGTGAGCCTGCACTATCAGGACGGCAGGCTCGTGCGAGCGTTGAGCCGAGGAAACGGGCGGTACTCCCCCTTCTCTGTTGTCCAGCCCAGTCGCCCCCCTTCTCCCCTCGCGCCTTGTGCGTTGTCTCATGCCCTTTCTCTCTCTCTCTCTCTCTTTTCACGCTCAGCGTGGGCGAGGACATCACCACCAAGGTGAAGCGGCTCACCAGCGGCGTGCCGATGAAAGTGGGTAGGGGCTACGTGTGGTTGATAGTAGTAGTTGGCTGCGCGCCAGCAACGGGTTGGGCTGATCTCCTTGATGGTCGCAGACGTGTCGTCGCTGTCCGCCAAGAGCTTCGAAGTGCGAGGCGAGCTGGTGATGTCCAAAGCCGAGTTTTGCGCCCTGAACGCCGCTCAGCGCCAGGCGGGCGAGCGGGAGTACTCCAACCCTCGCAATCTGGTCGCCGGCGTGCTCAACAGGTGCTTCCCTCCCCCCTCCGTGTGCGTGCGCGTGCGCGTGCGTGTGCGTGTGCGTGTGCGTACGCGTGTGCGTGTGCGTGTGCGTGTGCGTGTGCGTGTGCGTGTGCGTGTGCGTGTGCGTGTGTGTGTGTGTGTGTGTGTGTGTGTGTGTGTGTGTGTGTGTGTGTGTGTGTGTGTGTGTGTGTGTGATATAAGACTCTCATGGCAAATGAATGCTGGACACAAAACAGGAAGCAGGACACGGGATTGGGCACGGGCAGGAAGCCGTTCAATCTCATCTGCTACACGCTCATGAGCCTCTCGGATGGTAAGGCCACGTGCATGCACCGCTAGCTTGCCCCAACCAGAGTCGTGAATGGGCGAGTCTGACGACGTGCATGCGTGCGTGTAGGAGAGGTTGGGCTGCCGTCGACGCACCGGGCGCGGTTGGAGTGGATGGGCCGCATGGGCTTCACCACCGACGCCGAGGCCAGCGTGTGCGGCGACCTGGCGTCGATGGTGGAGTTCGTCGGTCGGTGGGACAACACGCAGCTGCGCGACGAGTTTCCCTACCTGATCGACGGCGTGGTGGTCAAGGTCAACGACATCGCGCAGCAGCAGGCCCTGGGCGCCAACAACCGGGCGCCCAAGTGGGCCGTCGCCTACAAGTTCGGGGCCAGCAAGGCGGTCACCCGGCTCCTCGATATCGTCTACCAGGTAACCCGCCCCCGCACATGCGATCTAGATCTAGATGGGATCACCCAATAGGAGAGGTTACCTCAGCTGAGTCATCTTGTATTGTAGGTGGGCAGGACGGGCAAGGTAACCCCGGTCGCCGAGCTCGAGCCCGTCCGGCTGATGGGCTCTCTCATCTCGCGCGCCACCCTTCACAACGCGGCCTACGTCGAGCAGCTCGCCCTCTGCAAGGTGATCATGATTGGTTGACACGCACGCTCCACTTTCCATTTGGCGCTATTGACACATCGCCGTTCGTTCGTGCAGGGAGACATGGTGACCGTGGAGAAGGCTGCTGACGTCATCCCCAAGGTCAGCGGCGTCGTCGCGCCCGCGCACGGCCAAGGCTGTCGCCCTGAGCGAGACACGCCGCCCGCCAGCGACACATCGCAGACCGTGCCCGGCTGCCCGTGCGAGCGACGGGTCGCGCTCGTGCGCGAGGACATCGACCTCCACTGCCGCGAGCCCGACTGTCCCGAGGTGGCCGTCGCCAAGCTCGTGCACTTTGCCTCCAAGCAGGCCATGGACATCGAGGGCCTGGGCGAGGGCCTCGTGCGCGACCTCTTCGGGCAGGGCCTGCTGCGCTCCGCTGTCGACATCTATTCGCTCTTGGCCGACGGCGACGACTCTGCCGCGATGGGCAAGCGGGCCGCGTTGGGCGCGCGCAAGGGATGGGGCGACAAGAAGATCGCCAATCTCGTGCGCAGCGTGGAGCGGAGCAAGCACAGCCGCGACCTCCCCTCCTTCCTCTTCGCTCTCGGCATTCCTCACCTCGGCAAGCACACCGCCCAACTGTTGGCCGTACGCTGTCGTGTGTGTCGAGCGTCGAGCGTCGTGTGTCGTGGCTGACTCCGTCGGTGACGTTGCCGCAGGACCGCTTTGGCAGCTTCGAGTCGTTGCTGGCGGCCAGTGAGGGGGACCTGCATGGAATGCACGGCGTGGGGGACATCATCTCATCCTCGGTCGCGCACTTCCTCCACGACCCTAAAAACAGAGACGACCTTAGGCGGTACGCCCTCGCACGTCGTTGTGGCCGTGGCCTTACTCACCACGCTGTGTGTCGATGACCGACGCCGCAGGCTGTACGCCATCTGCAAGCCCAGGGAAAACGCGGCCGCGAAGAGAACGCAAGCGCCGGAAGCGACGGCGAACGGCGAGGGCGGGCCGCAAACGAGTGTGGCCTTCACTGGGACGCTCAGCAGCATGGCCAGGCAGGAGGCCTCGGCGGCTGCGACCAGGTGAGCAAGCCTTTTTTGCTTTTAATTTAATAATTATTTATATTTCTCATCTTTTTTTTAATTTTTAAATTTTATTTAAATTGTGGCGCTGACCGCTGCAACGACGAACAGTGCCCTGGGCGCGGTGGTCAAGTCATCGGTGACAAAGGGCCTCTCGATGCTGGTGTGCGGCGACAAGCCCTCGGCGGCCAAGGTCAAGAAGGCGCGCGAGCTCGGCGCCACGATCCTGTCCGAAGACCAGTTCCGCGCCCTCCTCCAGCAGCGAAAGCTCGGCCGACAGCCTCCACCGCCTCCGCTCTGAGCCCACGCCAGGCTGACCCTATCCCGATTGTAAATTGTTGTGAATTGTTTCGTAACACATTTCAAACTCGTCTGGGGGACTTCAGTCCTGGCCTTCGGCGTAGGGTGGGTCGACGTGGAAGCGCAGGAGGCAGAACCCGTGGCCGAACGGGTCGACCATGCAGGCCATGTCCCGAAACTCGGACCGCTGGACCTCGCCCTCGAGCCGCGCCCCAGCCGCCTGGGCCCGGGCCACCGCCACCCCCACGTCCGGCACCACCAGGTCCAGGTGCACCGGAGTCCAGTGACGCCCGTAGTCCCTCTTCTGCGGAGGCGACGGCTGCTCCGTGGCGGCGGGCGTGGCGGCGCTGCCGGCGGCCTTGCGGAGTAGGTAGACCTTCACCCCGCGGCTGAGGCTGGCGTCGTCGTTCGGGACGGGCAGCTGAAGTTCGGCCACGCGGCCGTCGTAGAGCCGACGCAGCAGCCGCAGACCCAGGCCGTGCGTGTAGAAGTCAACCGCCGCATCGACGTCGTCCACGTCGATGTTCACCAACAACTCCATGCGCAGCGCAGAAAGAACGAAGGAAAATTTATCACGAACAGTATTGGCAATATTGAAAAACCAAGACAGGCCAAGCTGGGTCATGGACCACGACGTGGAAGGCGACGATGGACTCTTTACCGGAGACCCTCTGGTGGTGCTGCCGGTGGAAGTGGCCCTGCGAATTCTACATCTGGCACTTGTCGCCCCGAAAGCGCGCGCCGACGAGGTGGGGTGGCTCCGCCGGCACGACCCCTTCTCGGAGGCCAACCTTCTGCTTCGTCTGCCTCACGTCTGACTCCCTCCCTCATGCCATGTCTGCTCTTCTCCACAAGATAGCTCACGCGTCATGTGATGTGCGGCGTTTGTTAGGTGTGCGTGTGGTGGCGCACGGTGCTGAAGACGCATGGCCGGCCGTTGTGGCGTCTGGTCGGATCGCAGTTGCGTAAGGCTATGCCACGCGGCATGGCGGGACCGGCGCCCAGCCTGGGGAAGCCGCGCCACGTCGTCCTCGTCCCGCTGCCCACACCGGTTTGGTACGCGGTGCCGGTGCGGAGGCAACCGGCCGATGGAGAGAAGACAGTAGCTGTCTATGAAGAGAGAGAAGAGGATTGGGAAGCTATCACCAAGCATTACTTGCGCGCCCGATACCGACTCCAGCACGTAGCTAGACCCGCCTGTCGCGTTTCAGGTGCTGATGGTGTCCTGCTGTTGTCAGCACATTTATTTCCACGCTTCGATACAGGGCATTTGCCAATCACCAGAGAGACCGGTACCGGTGACTGGCACGGTGACTGACCTGTGGAGCAACCTCGCCGTTTCGTACAACGTGCGCTCGTTCGGCGTCCGCGAGGCCGTGTCGGGCCAACTGGTGCGCAAGTTCGAAACGCGAGGTCTCATGAGGACCATCCACGCCGGGCTTCGGCCCACGCCTGGCGGCGTCCACGTGCTGGGCGTCATCCTCGATGACGGTACATACGAGCAGCATTATCATCCTCGATGACGGTACATACGAGCAGCATTATCATTGTGCGTCTTGTTTTACTGATGCCACAAATATGTTGTGCGCGTGTGCATAGTGCAAATCAAGCTCAAGGTGATGGACCTTGTCTCGGCCCGTTGTCTCCTCACCGTCTCCCTCAAGTCATCCCTTCTCATATTTCGTGGAATGGAGCCACGTGGATTCCTCACCGCCACCAACAGATGGTGAGTGCTCGCCATGCGCAATAGTTTGGTGTTCGCAGTCGGACTGACCTTGCGAATGTGCGTGTGCGAAGGCTGGGCGTTTACACGAGCCAGCCGCAGGTGGCCCTCTGGGACCTGTCGCGTGTCGACCTCGCTCTTGCACAGGGGCTCGAAAAGGTCGAACTCGACTCGAGCGCAGAGATTGACGCCCAGTTCTGCGCCGTCCACCCGAGCAGGGACGCCATCGCCCTGGCCTCTCGCTCTCCCGTTGACGCGTCGCACCTCTCCGACCCTCCATCGAGCGTCGTCACCGTCTACGAGATGGTCGCCCCCGACCAAGCGCGCCCGGCCACCGCGCCGCTGCTGAGGCGCGTGGCGGCGGCTGAGGTGCCCCAGCGGTTCCCCCTCAACTGCCTGGCGTTCAATTCGCGTCTCATGGCCGTGGTGGACCGCCTACCGGACCTGCTGCTCTTTGCCTTCACGCATCGCCCTGACGACGACGGCGAGAACGAGAGGGGGTCGCTGACGCTGACGATGCTGCCCAGGCCACTGCGCGTCGTGCCGGCGCGCCGTTCGACGACGCGGCCGAGCGTGGCGCTGGACGACAGGAGGCTCTACTACTACTACGATCACGATACCGTGCTCATCTTTGACGAGGCGGAGCTGCTCAAATGCCATCAACACCAGCCCAAGGATGAGCAGGAGCTCGAGGACTCCTGGCATCGGCCGCTCGTGGCGCAGCTGCCCCACGCGATCGGCTGGGCTCGCCCCAACCCAAGGGAGAGCAACCTGGACGCGGAGCTGGGCCTCGACCCGGACCCGGAGGTGCGTCTGCTGGTAGGTCCATCAAGCCTGGCGGTGCAGGGCGCCAACAGCCAGGACGCCCACGTGTTCCTCTACGAATCCGCCGAATAAGAAGGGGGAACATAACTACCAATGGGAACTCGTACCTTATCCGAAGTTATCTGAACTTTATTTGGCTCACCTGATTGGACAATCCTTCATTTTAACTTAACCTACCCGATTTGGCGGACCATAATTCCTGTCGCCCGGCCGACGTGCGGGGAAACAGGGTTTTGTTTGTCTTGTCCTGCGTCTCGAAAGCATCACAACAGACATGGCTCGGTGTTGTTATCTGTTGGTGGTCGTCATTGCGGCGTTTCTCTGCGTGTGCTCTGCTCAGCAGTACAACCCGCAGCCCAATGTCCTCTCCGGCCTCAACTTCCAGGCCGTAGGCGCGACCAGTTCGTTCTCCTTCACCTTACCCTATTTATTTGTTTGTTTGTCGTTAGATAGGTTATTATTCTTAATTTTATTAAGAATTTTATTAATCAAGTTATTCTTGCTTTCTTCTCTCTGCTGTACTGGTGCAGTCTACCTGCGGCCCGACGTCTGGGTCAATGCGACCATGGCCCAGTACGCGCAGCAGATAACCGCCCAGTTCCCCAATATCGTGGCGAGCATCAATAGCGAGGTCAACGGCACCGGCCTCGTTGGCGGCATCGCCTTCTCCGCCTACACCTGTACCTCCCCGCCTCTTTCTTCGTTCTTTTTTCTTCGCTTTCGTTGTCGGGCAGCCCGTCCTCTTTGATCTGGATTGGCGCCCAATCACGCCCCGGGCCCGGCCTTTGCCCAACCACAAATGCTGACCGGATCTGTCATCGGATTTCCTTTTCCAGGGCAGCGCTGGGGTCAGTTCCTGCCCATGCCCAAGGGCCTCTTTGACTTCCCCGGCTACACCGGTCCCGATGGGTAAGTAGTGCTCTGTCCACCACAATGACATCGATGGCGAGGTTTGACGCGCGGCGCGGGGCCGCTGGCTGTGTGGCTTGTATTTCAGTTGGCCCGTGATGCCCCGCACCGGCGGCGAGCTGTTCATCCACGCCAAGGCTTCTCGCCGCGATGTGCTTTACGCTCTGGTGACCACCTTTGTCGACTACCTCGGCGATGATGTACGCTCGCCCATTCTCGCTTGTCTCTCTCTCTCTCTCTCAAGAACGGCGAACACGTCATCTCACTTTCTCCTCACCTTCGCATGTGTGTGGGTTTGCAGGTCGTCGACCACGTTGACATCATCGAGGCCTGGCAAAACGCGATCGATGGCGAGAACCGCGACTTGACCGGCTTTGTCGACGGAAGCGTCAACTGCCCTCGCGACCAGAGGGTGGACCAGGGCCTGATCGGCGTCGAGGACAAGTACCACGTCAACGGCTCGTTCGCCATTGCTCAGCGTTGGGTCCACAACCTCAAGGTGAACGTCGATCTTGGCTCTTTCGCAATGTGAACGCGTGTGCTCCCATTCCAGTAGCTAATGTCTTGCTTGCTTGTCGCAGGCCTTCCTCGCGATGAACGGCACCATGCAGAACGACGTGTTCGGTCGCACCAAGCGCGAGTCCAACGAGCTTCCCAACCCGCCCCTCACCTCGCACATGATGCGCGTCAGGCAGTCCAGCTTCGGCTACTTCCTTGGTACGCCTGCGTGTATGGAGGCAGTCGCTCCCTCGCCCAATGAGCTAACATCGCATCGATCCAGTGCGCCAGGCCATGCCTTGGGGTGACGCCATGCGCAAGCATGCCGGTCTCTTCTTCATCGCCTACACCAAGGTGAGTTCAACCCAAATGCTTGTTTTCATTATTCTCTTGCCGTGGACTGACCAAACAACAGGATGCCCACAGGCTCGACGCCATGTGCGCCTCCATGGTGGGCCAGGGCACCTACGCCACGCCCGCCGGCCCCTTCGATGCCATCATGAAGTTCTCCGACCCTGTGGCCAACAACTTCTGGTACTTCCCTTCGCAGGAGGTCCTCACCATGCTTTACTCCCACGGCACCTGCTGCAATTAAGGGTCCAGTAGGCTTTTATTTATAAAAAAATTGAGAACCGAGGCCGCCCTAGACCACTGGAATCTTCAGTATGTGATCGAGGCATTCAGTAAAAACATAAAATTGACTCTAAAGTTTTCTTGGTAGTACGATTTGCCTTGGCCGCACAGCTGTGGCAGACAAAGCCACCAAAGACCAACACAATGCACGCACCTCTGCCCCCTGGTTGCCAGTTCGTTGATTCACGGGCCAACTACCTTGCTCGAATGCGGCGCCACACAGAGAAACAAGCAGCCTTGCGAGTGGTGCATAGGAAGGAGAGAGTTGAGTTGGAGGAGAAGGAGCAGGCTGAGCGAGAAGTGAGGGAGACCAGGGAGTGAGAAAGATTAGAAAGTATGAAGAAGGAGTGGAAGGAAAACCAAGAGCGGAAGAGAAGAGAGTGGTGGGCTGAGGGAGCAGCACGTCTACGCTCTCGCAGTGTCTCCTCCACGATCTCGACGGACATGAGCACAAACCAAGGTGCAACCCAAGCACTGCTGGGGGCTCATTGAGCTCTCCCAGTTCACCTCCATCATCTCGCTGCTTGGCTGCCCGTTCTGTGGCAAGGCTGGGACCCTCAGGGTCAGCAGATGGCGTGAGGTCGCAGGTGGGTTCACCGTCACCATCAAATGCCAGAGAGAGCACTGCAACTTCGACTGCACAGTTGCAAGCACTTCTCCCCTGCGGCCAAATCGCCATCGACAGACCGCTACCACCCAGCTTGTGATTGCCTGGGGCATTCACGGACTTGGGTACGAACGCCTGGAGTCTGTGTGGACCCTTGCAGGGGGTATACCCCCAATTAGTAAAAAAGGCTATGCCAAGATGATGCGGACTGTGGTACCCCCCTGTTACCTTTGTCCCCCTCCATTTATCCATCCGTCAATATTACTGATCTTATTTGTACCAGGTTGGCCCAGCGCTGACCACGCTCACCGATGCCTCCTGCGGTGAACAGCTTCAGCGACTGCGTGGCTGAGGGCAAGGAGATATAGCAATTGACACACGCTACTCGTCTCGCCACTGGCATGCAAATGAGATCACGACTGTTGCTTGAAATGCCAATGCTGGTACACATCTTTCTTTTCATTGGGCTATCACAATCACTCAACTGTTTTGTGTGCTGTGGTATAGATCACAAGGAAGGAGGAATAGTAGGTCGTTGCCATCTACTGAAGGATACAGCATCAGGCGCCCCACAGCACGCCCTACGCACGTACTTGGGTACCTCTGCTACTGCAGAAGGCGATGCTTCTGAACAACTTCTTGTCCACCTAAAGGTGCGCATGCAGCAAGTTTCTGGTGTGTGTTGTGCAAACACTGATTCTGCTCTTCTCAATTCATCACACAATCCACAATTCAACACTACATACACAATACATAGGCCAGTGGCGCAGTGCTCACCTCAGTTACTGCTGATGGTGACTCTGCTATACACAAGATCGTGGAACAGCAGTTTGGGAAGGATGTAATCACACACCGTGACCCAAACCACTACGCCAAGGGAATCGAGAAAAACTTTGAGCACTTGGTCAAGGACTACCCGGCCTTGGCAGACTTGGGTGCTTCACTCAAAACACACTTCCTTGTTGGTATGTGGTGAGCGTTTGTTGTTGCTGTGCGCTTGGCCATCAGTCTGACTTCATG
>JANDJZ010001069.1:0-14534 GCA_027943245.1 Acanthamoeba sp. SK_2022b | reverse complement strand
ACCTCATCAAAGCTGTCTCCCTGCTGCAGCCGAAAGACGTGGGTCTCACCAAAGCACACAGTTACCTGTGCCACACCCACCCACCAGAGATGTGAGCGGCGCAGGCGCCCGACATCGGTAGAAGGAGCGGAAACACAGACCTCGAGTTCGCCGTTAACCTTGGATGGCCCCAGTGGGGTTCCAGCGACGGCAGGCATACCGGCTGCTGCTGGCAACATGAATTACAAGCAGGGGAACGTGAGCACGCGCCATGTTGTGTCAAACACATTGTGGATGAATGATGCTCAAGTCGTTGAAGAGTTGGTAGTTGTACGCTGGGTCGCATATTGCTTTTCGATGGCCTCAAGGGGAAGAACGGATGCGACGAAGCGCACAGCCGTGACGGCGCCTACGGTCGGCAAGGGATAGCCCAGAGGAAATAGAGGCTTGGTTTCTGACATGCAAAAGGAACAAGAACAGGGACAAGGTGCAGGAGAAAGAAGGAAAGAAAAGAGAGAGGGGGGTAGAGCTCGTGAGATGCTGTTTGAACTACGATAGCGCAAATACAAGAAGCACAAGTAGCCCCGTACCGGTCAAGCAGCCGAGGTAGTGTCGCTTTTCGCTGGAAAAGGGGGGAAGGGAAAGGAACAGGGCAACGCCATGCTGCGACGAAGGAAGTCGGTCCACGAGGGAGAGTGCATAGCTGTTGGCTCCGAGCTTCTCACTTGACACCTGGCGTAGGCCCAGGACAGAGTGGGGCGCATTGAGCGCCAGTCAGCAACCACATGGCCGCAGCAGCTGGACAGCAGCCGCAAAATACAGCCAGCCTTGAGGAGGAGGAGGAGGAGGAGGAGGAGGAGGAGGAGGAGGAGGAGGGGGTGAACCACCAAGGCCCGCTTACCTGGGCCTCAACGATGGGATTGAAGGTGGCATCCAGAAAGTACGATAGTGGCAGAGTGGGGTGCGGCTCGAGGTAGGAGGTGAAGGGCCGATCGGTGCCTTCATGCGGGGGATAGGGGAGTTGATGCGCCGGCCGGATAAACGACACGAGCCTCGCGCGACTGGCGCCCTTCTTCTTTTTCTCGTTTTCGTAGAGGGCGTTCATAAGGCCTTGGATCTGAAGGAGAGTTCGGCCACTTTGGGTCATTCATTCCCATTGCTCATTATTATTAATATTATATACATAAATATAATCCAACATTATTAACATTATAAATATAATATAAAAACATGTCTCGTACCTCTACGCAAGGCGGGGTGACGAAGTACATCTTCATCAGCTGGAGCATTTGAGTGCTGTCCAGTTGATGTCTGTGTGTCCGCGCGCGACAAACGCCATATGGTGTGTGAGTGGGGTAGAAGTACGCACAACTGGCGAGGTTGTGCGCTGCGAATGAGTATATGGAAGGAGTAGAGTGATACCTGAGGTGATAGAGATGGGCCACGATCTGTTGCTGCCTTTCGGGAGGACACAAAGGCATGATCACGAAGAAGTCCGCCGGCTCTAGCTCCTCAAACTTGCGAGTAACCAAAGCCTCAATCAACCTGCATATATATATATAGAGAGAGAGAGATTGAGACACGACGAGATAGCACCACATGCGGTTCAAAACATGGCCCTCATGAGGCTGGCAATTATCACATGAGAAATCGCAAGCGCCAGCCTCGCGTACTTGTCCTGATTTTGCTGCTTGTCGGCGACGAGGGACGATGACGACGCCACCCACTTGAGCAACTCCACCAGCTCGACTTTGGACAGAGTCGTCAGCCGACCCAGCAAGGCGCTGGGAGAGGGAGAGAAGACAACGTATTCCGTGAGCGCCAGGGCATGGTTGTTGTTATTTATGCAAACACACACGACGGGAGGTGGCCAGACTAAGGCGGCGGCGGCGGACAAGGTACCGCTCAGCGTGCTCCACGGGCTTGCTGTTGTTGGCCTTTTTGGGACACACCCGAAGGAAGAGGGAGAGCTCTTCCGTGCTGAAGCCTGCAATGTCCCGAGTGAGCAGCACCCCCAGCACCTTGTTCTTGTAGGCCTCTAGTGTCAGGCCATCTGGCGCCCCAATCCATATAAGAAGAAGAGAGTTAATATAAAATCTGCCACCAGCAGTAGTGCGTCGATAAATTAGTAGGTATGGTTTCTAATCACCCTCAGCGCGGTAGTGGAGGGGCAGAGGTAGGTGAAGTTCTTCGAGCAGCTGCCGGGTCGCTAGGATCGCCAACGCCTCTTTGCGCGCAGCAGCAGCATCAACCTCGGTAGTATGTGCCTTGGGCTGTTCCATCTCTCTTTCGGGCTCCTGGGCTGATTTTTTGATTGTTTATTTTATTTTTTCAGTAGTTGTACTTTTTCCACAATAAATAATAATATATGGCCTCAGGGGCCCTAGTGGGCGTGGGCGTAGGAGGCGCACTCGCCCTTCCCACGCGCGAGAACACAACTCTCACCGCCAGTGGTCTCCCATCGTCGTTGCTGTGCTGCGTTAAAGGCAAAGTCTTCCTTCTTGATGCGCACCCAGTCGCCGGCGATGTCCATTACGATGTAGTGGCTGAGGCATCGCTTCTCGTGGATGAACCCGTTCAGCTTATCCAGCTTGCTCTCCACGCCCATGCAATCCACTTGCCCTAACAAAGGTTCAGATATGTTTAAACATCCCACCATGAAGTGGCGAGACGAAGAGGCCTTGCTTGGAAGCCACGCGAGAGGGGGACAGCATGTACCGTCAGCCGCAAGGTAAGTGATTTGGAGCGGGTAGAGGATTTGCGGGAGCGAATTGGACCCTTTCTTGGACTTGAGCTCTTCGCCTACACGAGGGACGTCACGGGGACGGTGGTGAGTGGCATCCACGAAGAGGCAGCAGCGTCCTGAACAAACCTGAGTTTTGTATTGTTGTACCTACGTGGATGACGAAGTCGCCAACCTCCTTCAGAATCGTGGTATTCTCCTTTACGGGATTGATCAGCATCGGGATGAAACTCTGAGTAGCGTGGATGTGGACGTGAATTGGGTCAGTTTTGACAATGACGGCGGGAACGATGATGCAGTTGCAGCAGCAGCAGCAGCAGCAGCGGACCTTTTCTCCTTGCTGCCACAGATACTGCCTCTTTTTCTTGGCCAGCTTGATCGCCAGCACGAACCATTCCCCCAGCATGCCGTAGAACTCCTCGTAACTGATCACTGTAATGGTCCCAAGCGGGGGGGGGGAGATGAGGTTCTGGCCTGGGCCGCAACACGAGTGGTCCAACGTCGCGCGTACCGTTCTTCTGAGACGGCAGTTTCGTCTGGTAGTATTTCCTCTCGGATGGCTGCATTTCGTGTTCCAAATGGTGCCGATGGTAGGCTGCCAGCTTACTCAGCATCTCGTCAACCGTAATGACCTCCTAATTTTTGTGAGAGTGTATAAGAGAGAGAGAAAGAAGAAGAAGACGAAGCAGAAAAACAAGTGTAGTGCAACGCACCCTCTCGCCTGTGGGGTACCAGATGAGCCGACACGAAGCTCGAGTGATGGCCTTGCTGTGCGTGTAGGTCACCATTGGCGCCACCTGCACGCATTCAAGTGTAAGCCGGCAGAAACCGACGGCTCGGGCGGGAGGGAGGACGTACTCGCGTTATGGTGTGCCCATCCACAAGCAGAGTGAAGACTATCTCCAGCAACGTTAAATTGGACAAACGCCTGCAGGTGGTGACCGTGAGTGGGCGGAGACCGAGATTTGGGGGGGGGGGGAACGACAATAATAAGCACGTACTTATCGTTAATGCACTGTTTGAAGAGCACCTCATATTCGCCTCTGGTTTCGGTTTGGCGCTTGAGCACCAGCAGTCCGGTGTTCTTCTTTCCGTCCACGTCCGGTTCCCCTCCGCCGTTCATCAACTTGATAAAGGGCTCCTCCTGCTCAGGCTCTCCATAAATGGTGGAGGGCTTCAAATGGCAGAAAGCTCGCTTGTTCAGGAGTGATTGCAGTCTGCCACGGTGTGTATCAACACAGGTCAATCAGTGAGAGTGCCCAATTCACTCAGAGTTGACAGCGTGGATGCGTACTTTAGTGGAATAAATACTCGCGCCGCGACATCGCACTTGTTCTTGGACTGACCCCAATACACCACCTGTTCTTGCAGCGCCACCGAGCTACACACGCGCGAAAAGGACGCACACCACACCTACAGTCAGCCAACAGTGTATGAAGGAGAAGAGAGAGAAGAGAGAGAGAGAGAGAGAGAGGTCTAGCCACTTGATACAATTATAGATCAGCAGTAGTAAAAAAAAATAGGGACCAGAACGTGCCACTGCAATAGGCAGAGAGATTGCGTACATTTGAGCGCAGCATTCCATCGTCACTGCGTCCATTGTAGGGGCACCCAGCGAGGACGACGAAGCCGAACCAGAAGAATTGGACGACGACGCGAAGGAATCGACAGCGATGAACGATCCCTGCGCGGAGGGAGGATGCTGCGGCGATACCTCCGGGCCTGCACAATTGCAGACACCGCACGCGGCAAAGCCATTTTAAGGATGGGTGAGCGCACACACTCACAACTACACACAACACGCCAAGTCGAAAAACGGTACCATTCAGCGTGCTGGTCTTTCGGGGATGCTGCACTGCCTGCTCCGTGATGCGCGCTCTCTTGGCGAGGGGAGGCGAGGGAGGAGCAGCTGGAGCCGAATGCAGTCGCTTCTTGTTCTTTCCCGCGTCGGGGAAGGCAGGAATGATCGCTCCTCCTCCCGAAGGGGCAACGCTCAGATGAGCGGCGGCGGCGGCAGGCATGAGCGGCGATCCCGCCGGGCTTGCGTTGGCGGAAAGTGGGGAGCGCATAAGGTGGGCCTGCAGGTTCTGAAGCGAGAGGAGCGAGGCCATCGATTGGGCGTGTGAAGCAGTTCCGATCGTCACGCCTACGGGCGGGCTCATCGCAGCGGCGGCGGCGTGTGGCGGCAGAAGTCGTTTGCCGCGAGGCGAGAGCAGCGGCTTTCCGCTCATGAAACCGCCAGAGGGCGTAGCTGCCGTGCCGCCCATGATGAACTACACCCACCGGCCACCCCCCCCCCAAAAGCACCACGACATCAAGACACCAAGTAAGACCCCCTGCTGTTTTGCTCGCCTGAAGCTTTCAAGCGCAGGTGCGCACGGTTCAACGGGTGTTTGGGAGAAATAGGGGAGATGGGGGGAGGGGAGGGGGGGTGAACGACGTACGGAGCGGAGAGAAGGTGGTGGCTGGAGCAGCAGCGCCGGGTGGCGTCCGCCGGCAGGCGATGGTGGTGATGACGTCGACCCCACACCGGCTGCGGCGAGCCGAGCAGTCGGGGGCATGGAGCCCACGGGCGAGTAGTGGTGGTGCAAAAACGGCCCCGAGGCAAGTGGCGGCAGAGGGCAATGATGGTCCAAGACGGCGGCGTGTCCGTTGCTGTTGGGCGCAGCTGCTGCTCCAGGCAGGGCCGATGGTGCTGGTGACTCTGCACCACCGCTGCTGGTGGTGGAGACGACGTCACCGGCGGTCGGGGCCTGACCGCCAACGAAAACGGTGTGGGTGGCGCCGGAGGCGTCCGGAGAGGTCGTCCCCCGCGACGACAATCCATTTGATGCTGATGAAGGTGTGGAGGCACAAGAAGAAGAAGAAGAATACACCCGAGGAATAAGGGGAGGTAGTGACCCGGTGTGTAGTAATCGTTGAGAAGAGGAATCTATAACGATGAGCCCGGCCTGATCTTCATCCTCCGCGTCTTCATCTTCGCCATTATTACAGTTCTCGACGTTGCCGTTCATCGGCGTGATTCGTGGCCTCTTCTTCCTGCTGTGGGGGCTCATCTTAGGAAGATCTTCTTGTACCGTGACGTAGACCGAACCGCACGCAGCCGTTGTCGGTCTCATCCTTGCTCCTGCAACCGAACTACCACCACCTCCCCTCGCCTCCCCGGCCAACTCGGAAGCTGCAAGGGCCTGCAAGTGTTCCATGACCCCTACGAGCCGGCTCCTCTCCCAATCCAGCAGAGGTCTCAAAAGAAGCCGTGGTCTTCCTTTGCTCTCTCCTTCAGCTGGGTGTACTAGTACAGCAGCCAGACCCCCCTCCCCAGAGGCGGAACGAACGGCGATACAGGCGTAATACATCGCCCGTGTGTGCACATTGGTGACAGCTGTCACCGTCCGTGGGAACGCACGCCATAGAACGCCATTCCACGGAGTAACAGCCAATGGCACGCTGGGCTTTGAGGCAAAGAAAAACGAATACGAAACCATTTCTTTCCTTTTTCCTTTTTGATTTCTTCGAAACACAACGCAAAGATGAGGAGCAGCGTCCGTGCGACCTCTGCGCTTCGAGGCCCAGCGGCTTCCTCTCTCGCGTGGTGTCCCAGGCCCTCGCCGATAAGTGCCGCGCATCTTGCTCGGGCACCCCAGTTGATCACCTCTTCTTGTCGCGGTTTCAAGGTGCATCTTGAGAAGTTGTGCTCTTCGGGGCTTGTTGCGGCGTCGCTTACTCGCGGGCTGGCGGGGGGGCGGCGGCACTTGATAGGCAAATGCGTGGCCAGTGAGGTCGCCGCTCTTACGGTCACGCGCTGCTCGCCGAGCTGAGGAGCAGCCCACGTCCGGCGGTAGCGGCAGCACTCCGCCTCCGCCGCACTCTGCTCCACCGCACGTGGCGCGCCCGCCGCAAGCGGCCATTACATGGAAGAGCGCGCTTCTCGCCCTGGGGGCGTGTGGCGTGGTGCTCGGCTACTTTGAATTCGAAAAGGCCAAGAGAAAGCGTACGCTATAGTCCCCCCCCCCTCGCGCGTAGGCAATGACACGACGATCAGCCAACGTTATAACGTGGACTGGCCACAGCAAGAATCGAGATCGCTGTCGCAGGAACGCCATCGATTGGAGGGCCCTTCACGCTCGTCGACCAACATGGTCGTGTGGTCACCAACCACACCTACCGCGGCAGGCACCCCCGCCCTTCCTCGGTCCATGCGATCGGACATTATTTTTTAGCGTGCGCGTAGGTGTGCTGTTCTGCTCACTTGTGTGTGCGCACAGGTACATGCTGGTCTACTTTGGCTTCACGTTTTGCCCCGACATCTGCCCCGCAGAGTTGGCCAAAGTGACCAAAACGCTCAAAATCCTCGGTATATGACCCTGCCTCCGTTCCATTGAATACCCTTGCAGGCCTTGCGCGATCGGGTGCTAAACAGCAATTGGCTGCCCCCCCCCCCACAACAACCAGAGGAGGAGGAGGGAATCACGCCTGGCCTGGTCGTTCCGGTTTTCATCTCTGTTGACCCGTATCGCGACACTGTCGGCAAGATCAGGAACTATTTGAAAGGTGCTTCCCTCCTAGCCCCGTTCTCTGCCTACCTTCACCTCACGGATGTGGTCGCATTCTTTGGGCTTCCTGAGGCCCCCCTTGCAATCACCACTGACGGCCCCAAACACGCGTTCCAGATTTCCATCCTTCGTTTGTCGGGCTAACAGGGACTCCGCAGCAAGTGGAAAGTATGGCTCGGTCTTTCCGTGTCTATTCATCCACTTCCCAGCATTCCGAGGAGGTACGGCCCACGCAATCGCGTGAACTCGCTGGGGGGGGGGGCATTCCGCCTCTTACTCCCTCTTTTCTCCAAAAACCAGGACGAGGACTACCTGGTGGACCACTCCATTTTCCTCTACCTCATTGACAAGGAAGGCAGTTTTCTGAGCCACCATGGCAGCCAGTACGACGCCCATGCGCTCGCCAAGCGTATCGCCGATGATGTTCGATCCAAGGTCCAACTTTGACAACCGCTCGCACTCGCCATTCCTGCGCATCTAGCCCGCACTAAACCCTTTCTCTCCTGGTGTCCATCCTGCTATCAACAGGGAGACTGTCCGCCATCGCTGTGGGTGCAGATAAAAGAGCGGGCCAGCAACTTTGCCAGCAATTTCATTCACTAGCTCGTACACCTGGCCTGGTGTCCCCGGGGGGACTTCTTTCTGCCTGGTAATAAACACCCAAAAACCAAAAAGAACAAAAAAAAAAGAAAAAAGAAAAGAAAAACGAATGGAGCTGAGTGCCGAGACCGGAGCGGATGAGCCAACAACGGCCACCACCATCCCTGAAGCATTTCTTTCTCTGGCCAGAGAGGCCCGTGGTTCGTTCACGCGTTCTGGCTGGGTCCCTTGTGAATGACTAATCCACAAGATTATTTTTAATCTCTACCGGCGTGGTGTGGGGTAGAGTTGTACGTGCCGCAAGAGGTGAGGCGAGTGCAACGTGCACCTTCCCCACTTGAGTTCTACCGAGAGCACGTAGCACCCAACCTGCCCCTCGTCATACAAGGTGCGCTTCTTTGCCTCGCACGTGTTTGTGGGGGCATTTTTCCTAACGAGAACACCTTCACCACTTGGACCACACTACCGCGCGCACACAACGCAGAGGCCGCCTCACACTGGCCAGCGCTAACCAAGTGGACCAACGCCTATCTCGCTGATAAACTGAGAGACGTGGGTACTGCGCTCTCAGGCGATGTGCTTGCCCTTGTGTTGGCACGTGCGCGACGCTCAGCTTTATACGATCATATCGGTTTATGTGGTCCACAGAGGTCACTGTCGACTTCTCCGCAGATGGCTTTAGCGATGCCGTGAGGGACGGACTCTATTTCGTCACCCCCGAGTCGCGCAAGATGGGGTTCTCTCGCTTCCTGGCCCTCCTGCTCGACCGCAACAGCAAAGGCACGCGCTGGCTCTACTGCCTGCCCCACTTGCGTGCCGCTGGCATCATTCGCTTGAGCGCATTATTCATGCGGCGCTTTGATCTCACGTTTTCTGTCTACTCCGCTCTTTGTCTGCCGCTCTGGTACGCAGGAGTACCCTGTACGTACGTTGTTCTTCTTGCATACTTGCCCTGTGAATGTGTGCATGTCGTGTCGTGTCGTGTCGTGTCAGATCGTGCGCGATGAGTGGAGTGCGCGTGTGTGCATGTGGTGTGTGCATGTGTTGCTTCACCGTCTCAGGCTAACCGATCGCTCACTCAATCGCCAGACATCCAGCACCAAAACGGCAATTTCACCGCAGAGTTCGAAGAGCTGTGGGAAGACGTAGATACGGTACCATCCAAAAACACTTCCGCGTTGCACGCCACTAACGGCTGCCGTCATCTGGCGACCTTTTAATGTGTGCAGGATGTGCCCTGGGCCACCGAAGCCTTCGGTATTGCTCCCGACGTGGCCAATCTGTGGATCGGCGACGAGCGTAGCGTTACCTCTCTCCATAAAGGTTGGAATACGTGTTGACGTTGTGTGCGTGCGTGCGTGTTGTATGCGTGCATGCGTGTGTGTGTGTGTACATGTTGTTGTATGCGTGTGTTTGTGTGTGTGCGCTGTGTCCCACTTCACAAGCTCATCTTTCGCAGACCACTACGAAAACATCTACTTTGTGGTCGCCGGAGCAAAGGAGTTCACCTTGTACCCGCCCACGGACTTCCCCTTCCTTTACGAGGTGCGTTAACAGTTTTGGCCCCAATTCGTGCGTCGTTTCTTCGCTAACCACCAGCGACACACACACACACACACACACACACACACACACACACACTCACTCACACCATTAACTGCGTTCTGAACCTTCAGCAAACGTACAAGGCCGCGACGTACACGCGAGGCGGCGAGGATGAGGACTTCACTGTTGTGGAGAACGACCCACCAAGCACCGTCCCCTGGTACTCTAAACTACTACCACTTCTACTTCTACCAACAACAACGACAACAACAATGATGCGCGTGCGATTCCGCCCCGACAGGCTTTCGGTGGATCCTGATCGACCGGACTACGACAAATATCCGCTGTTTCGTCATGCCACGCCCCTTCGATGCGTGGTCAAGTACGCTACATACCATCTTTAGGTTATAAGGGGAAATTGTAGAATGACGTTGGTTTTGTTGGTTGTTTGTTGTCGGCAGTGCTGGGGAGGCTCTCTATCTGCCCTCCTTGTGGTTTCACCACGTCAAACAGCACGCCGATGTCGAGGGGCGGTGTATTGCCGTAAACTTCTGGTACCCTTGCTGCTTTCTTCCCTTGCCGCTTGTACCTGTTGACAGGATCTGAGCATCGCCATCGCCATTTTCTCTCTCTCCTTCACGTCGTCAGGTATGACATGCAATACGATGTCAAGTACAACTACTACAAGGTGCCCTCTCCTCAATTCTTGGCAGCAATTACGTGTTGGCTGGTATCTGACTCTTGCGTCCTGTGCCCAGTTCCTGGAGAGCCTGACCGCTATCGCCAACAAGGATGCGTGATGATGCCCTTTTCAGGGTGGCCACGGCTATGTCACACCAAGGCGTAGTACACACACCACCGAGTTTCCTTACGGTCAGTGCTCTGCAGCGGGGGGGGGGGCACGTAGGGTGGCCTGATAGCCGCCCTTGCGGTCGGTTGTTGTTATTGGGGGGGGGGGTAATGGCGCACTGGAATGCATCTATTCTCATACGTGAGACGCAGGACATTGAGAGGGGGAGCAGGGAGGAATCTCAAAGCTTGGTGGTGGTCTGCTTCTTGTGCTGCAGCTCCTGGATCTTGTCCGCGTACTTGACCTGGGCCTCTGCTTTGCTCATCCCCTTCAACCCGCTCCATGCCACCCACTTGTAGTAATTTTTGACATCGTCGGCGTTCGGCGGGGCTGGTCGGCAGACGCACGTCAGTACAGGAGTGGGGGTTACGCCCTCTTCTTGCGAGAGGAAGAGTGGCACTGACAGTGTTGTGATTGTGTTTGGGGGGGGGGAGTACGAGTGGTGTTGTCGCCGGCGGAGGACTGCTTGAAAAAGGCGTAGATCTCCGCCAAATCCTGCCCTTCGGCCACGGAAAGAATGCTGGACGTCTCGGCCAGCGCCGTCTGGTAGCGCTTGGCGGTCTCTGTGGTGCCGTCGTGTACACGACCCAGTGAGCAAGCCTTATGCAGCGGACAGAGAGAGGAGAGATATGGCGGACCATCGCCCGGCGTAGCCTGTGCATTCTTGCGTTGCTGCAGCTCCAACCTGGCAATGGTCATCATGTGAACCTGGCGCCAAAGGCGAACGCGATGGTCAGTTGATTCGCTGACACGAGCGATGCGAAAGGAAAAGAGGGAGGGAGGGAGGGAGGGAGAGAAAGAGACATAGGTAGGCCCACCTCGTCCGGCCCATCGGCCAGGCGCAGGGAGCGAGCGCCGGCAAACGCAGCAGCCAATCCGAAGTCTTCGCTGAGGCCGGCCGCACCAAAGGCCTGAATCGCCCTGTCGATCACTTTCTACAAATTTGTTTAAATTAAAGAATTAATAATAACCTTAAATTAGTTTTTTCGTTAAATCGACCATGTACGCGGTAGAGTGATAGGGGAAATGTTCTTAGGCACGTACCAGAGCCATGTTGGGCGCGACCACCTTGATCATGGCGATCTCCTTGCGGGCGTGTCGATTGCCCACCGTGTCCATCATGTGCGCCGCCCTGAGCGTCAACAGACGAGCCTGCTCGATCTCGATGCGCGAGTCGGCGATGTTCTGCTGGATGATGCCGTGCTCGGCCAGCGGCCGTCCAAAGGCGATCCTCTCCCTGACGCGGACGCGCATGGTGTGCAGCACGCGCTCGGCCAGGCCCACCATCCGCATGCAATGGTGGATGCGGCCAGGACCCAACCGCGCCTGCGCCATTTCGAATCCCATCCCTGCGCGGCGATCATGAGAGCACCCGTCAATGCACGTGTGTAGATGGAGAGAGGGGGGAGGGAGGGAGAGGCACGACACCTTCGCCGCCCAGAACGTTGGTGACAGGGACTCGCACGTTCTCGAAGAGCAACTCGCAGTGGCCCGACGGCGCGTCGTCGTAACCGAACGTGGTCAAGGGGCGCACGACCTTGACTCCCGGCGCATCCATGGGAACCAGCACCATGGACTGGGAAAGGGAGAGGGAGAGGGGTTAATACACCGTCGTGAAGGGGTCTGGGGTCACGGCTCCTCGCACCTGTTGCCGGTATTTGTTGTGGGTGTCCGGATCCGTCTTGCCCATCACAATGCACAGCTGTTTGTTTGTTTGTTTTTTATTATTGATTTATATATTTATTATTGGTGGTGGGTGGATTGGGGTGAGGTGGGAAAGAGGTGAGTGTGAGCAGCAGAAACTGATCGATAGGAGGATGGGGGTACCTTGCATCGAGGATCTCCAGCGCCGGTGATCCACCACTTGCGGCCGTTGATGACGTAGTGCTCGCCGTCACTGTGGTAGACGCACCGTGTGAGCAGAGTGCTTGAGCATTTTCGAGGGCTGAGCCCTCACACGCACCGTGCGATGCGGCACTCGATGTTGGTGGCGTCGGAAGAAGCGACGCCCGGCTCCGTCATACCGAAGCAGGACCTGAGCGCGATATTGGGGGGGGGGGGCGCAGAACCATAGCGATCAGTGTCGTCAGATCACTAACGTCCACCGAAAACTTGGGGACGAGAGGAGAGAGCGTGGTTGCTCACCTGATTTCGCCGGCGAGGAGCGGCGCGAGCCACTGCTTCTTCTGCTGGTCGGTGCCAAAGTGCGCCAGGAGCTCCATGTTGCCCGTGTCGGGCGCGTTGCAGTTGAAGATCTCGGGGGCCAGATGCGGTGAGTAGCCCATCAGCTCGGCCAACGGCGCGTACTCGGAGTTGCTGGGGTTCAAACGCTTAAGCGCTCAACCAAACGGGTGTGTGGTGTGCGTGTGCGTGTGCGTGTGCGTGTGCGTGTGCGTGTGCGTGTGCGTGTGCGTGTGCGTGTGCGAACTGCAAACCTCAGTCCAGCGCCGCCATGAGCGCGGTCGGGCAAGAACAGATTCCACAGCCCCTCCCGCTTGGCCTTGGCCTTGAGCGTTTCGATCACGGGCGGAATCTGGGGAGGTCGGTGGCGCTCAGCTCTCGGCTCGTGTGGGCCAATCAATCCCTCAGACATAGGGATCCTGTGGTGATGGCGCACCTTCCACCGGTTGCCCGGCTGGTTGATCTCGTCGTGGACCTGTCGTTCGATGGGGAAGACGTTGTCCACGAGGAACCGCCACAGCTGCTTCTGCAAGGCCACGCTCCTCTCCGACACGGGCTCCCAGCGAGGCTCGGGGAGAGAGGCCATGATCTCCTCCATCGCCGACACTCGCCCGGCGGGATTGCTGATGCGCTTCGCATGCGGCGCGACGCTCGCCGCGAGCTTGGCCTCCTCGGCCTCCACAAGGGCCCAGGCGGCCTCCGCGAGCATCCTGGCCACGGCCCCGTACACGCCAGCGGTCGTCGAGGATGCGTTCCCCTGCAAAAACCTGGATTCACTCGCAATCGCTTTTTGTGAGGCAGGGAGGGCAGTAGACGTCGGGAGAGGGAGGGGATTTAACCTCTTATACACCCCCTGGGCGATGCCCGCCAGGCGGAAGGCCGAGAAGGCAACATAGAAGTGCCACTTGGGGATCGGGAAGGTACGGCCCATGTGCTGGCAGTACTGCTTGACGTATTCTTCTTGCGAAGGAATTCCTATACATACGCGGGGGGTGAGTACGGCGCAATCAAAGTGATATCGCACAGGCACATAACACACACACACACACACACACACACACACACACACACACACACACACACACACACACACACACACAGTACACGTGGGTACCACTCATGTCTTTGTTTACGAGCGAGTTCCCGGGGAGGTCGACGTTGTAGGGCAGGCATGAGTAGGCCACATCTGCCAAAGGATGGCCCAGCGTGGACAGCTCCCAATCGAGCACTGCGATGATGCGTGGCTCGGTGGGATGGAAAATGACTGTGTACAAGAGCAACGCCACGACACCGTACTTCGGTCAATCTCGAGCAGCACACACAGTGACATGCGATCGATTGTGCAGTGTGTGTGTGTGTGTGTGTGTGTGTGTGTGTGTGTGTGTGTGTGTGTGTGTGTGTGTGTACCGTTGTCGAACTTGATATCGCCGTGGACGATGGTGCAGTCACCGGCTCGCTCTTCGGGCACGTTGCGCGAAAGCCAGGTGATGAGGTTCTCGATGGCGGGCACCTCTTCCGTGGCCGAGGCTCGGTATTGACGAGTCCATGTAGCTACCTTTTGAGCACGCGCCCACCCAACACAACACAACACAACACAACACAACACAACACAACACAACACAACACAACACAACACAACACAACACACAAGAGACCTAATGAGCAGAGTATTTTGGCCCATTCTGCGTCGCCTTTGTTGAGGTGGGTACTTGGCGCGCGTAGTAGGAGCCCTCCTTGCCGTAGGCACCAAGGCCGACCTTCTTGTAGTCGACCGAGTGCAGAAACGCCACCACTCGAATGAACTCCCTGGCCACACAAGCACAGAGGCAGTGAGGCGAGAGGTCTTTGTAGCTGAGTGGGCTGTGTGAGTACTTGAAGAGGGCAGCCCGTTCTTCAGGCGGCACACCAGGCAAGGCGGGGTCGGTAAAGATGCGACCTCTATAACATATATACCAGCGTGGTTGTGAGCACTTGTACTTACGCAGCACATCTGTGCGTGCGTGTGTGTGTGTGTGTGTGTGTGTGTGTGTGTGTGTGTGTGTGTGTGTGTTCATGCCACAGGGACAAAGTACGGAACGTACGT
>JANDJZ010001068.1:0-14705 GCA_027943245.1 Acanthamoeba sp. SK_2022b | reverse complement strand
GGGACAAGCCCGAGGCCAAGCGCATCGTGTCCGACTACGACGAGTTCTGCCGGCACGTGTACGACCAGGACCGGAGGAGGCGCGCGGGCCCCGTGGACGAGGAGGTGGAGGCCCTCCTGCCCACCCTCCCCGAGCCGGGCTACTGGATGGAGCCCTCCCTCGACGAGCTCCGCCGCATGTCCAGGGAGGAGCTCGCGCAGGTGGAGGACCTGGTGGTGGGGCGCGAGGGCTACGGCCAGATCCAGTTCCTCGAGCCGGTCGACGTGCGCGGGCTCGACCTCAACCAGCTCATCATCATCGACCGGCAGCACATCACGGTCTTCCCCCAGGCCCAGTTCCCCAAGCCGCCTCCGCGACACCCCCTCAACGTGCCGGCCAGGCTCACCATCGAGCAGGCCTGGCCCGAGGGCGGGAAGCGGGACGAGCAGACCCTCGCCGCCTACCGAGAGTTCCTACGCGCCCGCACCAAGCGGAAGCAGCGCTTCGTCAACTACGACTCCCAGCGCGGCGCCTACACCTTTGACGTCCCCGGCTTCTAGCAAGCCGCTACTCACTACTCGCATGATGCCACCGCCTCGAAGTCTCCCGTCCTACTCGCGCTACTTGACGAAACCAACAACAACAAAAAAAGAGAAGTAAAATAAATAAATAAATAAATAATAAATAATAAATAATGATAGACTTTAATAACGATGGTGAGAGGTCCCTGCCGCTTCGGCTCTGCCGGCAGCTCCCTGTTGCTCCTCCTCCTCCTCGTCGTAGTCTGGGCCGCAGTCCTCGATCGTGACGCCGCTCCCCACCTTGGTCAACGCCGGGGCCACCAGCGACGTGCTCGCCTTCCTGTAGGACAGGACGGGCGGCGCTCGGCCCTCAAAGGCCCGCTTGGCCTGGTGGTAGGGCACCAGCGACGGCTGAGGCGGAGGCACGGGCGGCTGCGCAAGCGAGGGCGGGGCAGCCGCGTAGAGGGCGGGCGCCTGCGATGAGGAGAGGATGGGCGCGATCATGGACTGTCGCAGCAGAGGCCCTCCACCCACCGATGGCGAGGGAGAGGTAGCGCAAGTGGCAGTTGATGAAGAGCCGCATGGCGGCGACAGGGGCGGAGACGAGGAGATTGGCGAGGAGGAGGAGGAGGAGGAGGAAGCGGATGATGAACTGGGTGGTGGCGGCGGCCCTGGAGTCTTGGTCTGGGATAGTGACGAGCGACAAGGCGGGGTGGTGCGTCGGTAGAGCTGTTGGTGAGGGATCAGGTGGTGATGGTGCCCGGTGACCCCGCCGGCCTTGGACAACTTGCTGCGCTGGTTCTGGAACCACACCTGCCCCAATCACGCAACCTCCCAGTTGAGGCCTTCCACTCCAGCCAATGATATTTCAAAGCTGCATAGCCAGCGTCTTCGCCGCACCTGCACTTGTCGTGGGCTCATGTGAAGCTGCAGGGCGATGGCTTGTCGTTGTTCCTTGCTCGGATAGAGGTTGCCATCCTCTGGTGTACATGGCGCTTGTTGAGTGGGTTCAATTCTTGGGATGGGACAACGTAGCATAGCGACTCACCTTCGAAGATGCGTAGGAGCGCCGCCTTCTCGCTCGACGAGGTCTTGCGTCGAGCCTTCATGGGCTTCTTCCTGGTGGGAGCCATGGACGTCGCCGACGACGAAGCGCTGGTCGAGTTCGATGGACCAGACAGAGGAGAGTGGTCGGGAAGGGCCGGACGAGCGATCATGAACGAGGGGACACTGCATCCGGTGGTGGAGGTTTCTAAGTAGTTCATGCCTTCTTCTACTGTACCAACTACATGACGAGCCTCTATGGCCTGGTAGTGTTTGTCTTCGTCTGGAGCCTTGTCCATCCCCATCTCCCTGCTCCCAACCAGGCCAGGCACCACATGGGTCACGCTGCTCTCATCTCTTCTGCTTTGTAGAATGCCGAGTGAGCAAGAACTTGGGGCACGGTGTGTATGTTCTCAAGAACGCAGTACCGTTGGCCCCTAACGCCCACTGAAGTAGTGGTGGTGGTGTGGCCTCCTCCTGGACTAGTCTGCCAATAAGGATGAGTAGGATGAGTGGGCTGAGCGTGCCGCGACCACCAGCTCGCTGGCGCGGTATCCTGGCCAGTGCACAAGTGATCAGTATTCTTGCGCTGCTTGTGGCGAGAGAGGACCGGTTGCTTGAGGTCTTACCTCGAAGGGAGCATGCTGTTCCCGAGCTGAGGAGGACCACGGGAAGGCGAAAGGGTGAGGGTACATGGCGCTGGTTGGCTGGCTCTGTGGATCAGTGTACTGACTTGGCGTTCTGTTCAGGTTGTTTGAATATTCAAAATGGGACCACCAAGCGATGATGATGGCGAACCAGCACCCGGTCAGCTCGGCGGGGTGAGGGCAGATTGGAGACGAGAACAGGAATGGTTGCCCTGCGGTGGGACCAAGTTGTGATGAACATTGGCCGAAACCACGCTCCATTTTTTGTCTTTGAATTTCGACCAATCAGCTTTCGAACACGACTGTTCTATGGAACCTATCAGTGAAGGCTGCGATATCTCACACTATTCTTTACCTCGTTCACTGCCCAAGCAAAGAACACACACCACGGGGGGCAATGCGACAAGAAGCACTTCTCGACGCACCACCATGACAAGCAAGAAGCCGTGGGAGAGGGAGGGGCTGACTGGCGCGGGGGTGGTGCCTTTTGCTCTGCTGCCCAGAGACGAGGCTGACCCGAGCGCGGGCCAGAAGGTCGCCGTCCTGTTCCACACCAAGGCGGCCGGCAAGAAGGTGGGCTACCTCGTCGACTTTGGGGGCGGCCTGGGCGAGGGCGAAGGGGACGACTCGGCGGTGGCAGTGGCCGCCCGCGAGCTGAGCGAGGAGACGGCGGGGGTGTTCGACCTCACCGCGGACGAGCTGGCGCAGCAGCCAATGGCCTCCAACCGCGCCGTGCAGGCCAGCCCCCTCACCAAGCTCGCCGCCCAACGCCTGCTGCCCCGCCTCCTTAAAGGGTTGGGCCACACGGGGGCCGCCGTGGCCGATGACGCGGACCGGGTGTGGCACGGCAGCACGGGCGAGGGAGGCTACGAGGTGTTCTTCGTGCGGGTGCCCTACGTGAGCGCCGATCGACTCAACCGACTGTTCGCCTCGTCCGATCGTGGCTGCAAGTTCCAGTGGGTGGCCCTCGACGCGCTCGTGGGCAACGCCCCCCCTCTGCCCCTACACCCGCGTCTGGTGGCCATCCACGGCCTGCCCGCCATCTGGAAGGCCATTGCAGCTCACCACGAATAGCACTGGACAATTAAATACAAATACAAATACATACATATACAAATACAAATACAAAGATGTACTGAACAACAAAACGAAGAGTGGCAGAGCCTCACTCCTTTTTATGGGTCTTGAGAAGAGGCAAGGCAGTCTTTCTTTCTGGGGTCGTGGAGCTGGATATGCAGCTGGCTCGTGCGCGGAGACTTGTCTGATTCGCCGCTCCATTGGCCCATCAGCGCGTAGCGCCACCCTCGCCAAGAGCGTGGACTTTCTTCTGGCATCGCTGCGAGCTCATTGGCCTGTTCATCCTGGGGCGCTTTCTTCGTCTTCTTCCTCTTCTTCAATTCGCCTCCCGATCTCTCCATCTTCTTCTTCTCCTTCTTCTCCTTCTTCTCCTTCTTCTCCTTCTTCTTTTTCTTCTTCTTCTTCAATTCCAGTTGTGGCTTGTGATTCGCGTCCTTCTCGCCGTGATCCCCGTCAGCTTCGACAACCCCGGGTCCTCCTCGCTCATCGTCGCTGATTTCGGGTCCCCTCTCGTCTTCTCGCTCCTTCTCTGTTCGTCCATCGCCATTATCGCCATCATCACCAGAGCTGATCTCTGGCCCACGCTCGTCTTCTCTCTCCTTCTCCGTTCGACCGTCTCCAACGTCGTCGACGTTGATCTCAGGCCCTCGCTCGCCTTCCCGTTCTTTCTCATCTCGCCCGTCCTCCTCGTTGTCCCCGTCGAAGCAAATCTCGGGACCTCGCTCATCCTCCCGCTCCTTCTCTGATCGTCCATCATCATCACCATCATCAAAGCTGATCTCCGGCCCGCGCTCGTCCTCGCGTTCCCTCTCCGTTCGTCCATCATCATCATCATTATCGAAGCTGATCTCCGGCCCGCGCTCGTCCTCGCGTTCTCTCTGCGTTCGTTCATCATCATCTTCATTATCAAAGCAGATCTCTGGTCCGCGCTCGTCCTCGCGTTCTCTCTCCGTTCGTCCATCATCATCTTCATTATCAAAGCAGATCTCCGGCCCGCGCTCGTCCTCGCGTTCTCTCTCCGTTCGTCCATCGTCATCTTCATCAAAGCAAATCTCTGGACCGCGCTCGTCCTCGCGTTCCTTCTCCGTTCTTCGATCGTCGTCGTCATCAAAACTGATCTCTGGTCCGCGCTCGTCTTCAATGATCTCTGGTCTGCGCTCGTCTTCAACGATCTCTTGTCCGCGCTCGACGCGATCGTCAACAGGTGTCTTGGTTTCGTATTGACTAACGTACGAAGCCCGCTGCTGTGGCTCCTCCAGGAGCCGGCCTCGTTCACGAAGCCGCCCGCGCCTTGCGGCGGCGGGGCTAGAGATGGCGCGGTTTCGGTTCACGTCGCTCTTCGAGCCGTTGGCCTCGACCGCCGCCGGTTTCTGGTTGCTGCCGGTCTCGCCAGCGCCCGCCTTCTTTGCCGTGGCGAGCTGCGTGCGCACCTCCTTGAGGTCTACCAGCGCCTGCCCAAACCATGTGTGATGGTCACTTCAACATCGCTTCTGCGGCCAGAAAGCTCGCTACACATGGGCGGTGTGTGGGCGTGTACCTGCTTGAACGACGGTCTGTCGGCAGGTGAGTACTTGATGCACTTCACAGCGAGAGCCTTGAGCAATGGCGGGCCTGCGTTCAAGGAGTAGTCGAGCATATAAGAAGCTGAGACAAAGTTCGTTTGATATGAGGAGAGAGCGTACAGTCGGCGGGAAAGAACGCTTCGACGTCGTCCGGCCTGAAGTCGAAGCAGGTGGCGGGCCCGCGCATGGGCGGGGCCTTACGCGCGATCAGCTCCACCAGCACCACCCCGAACCTGTTCACATGCAACAACAACACAAGTCGACAGTCAGTAAACCGCCTCCCCCCCCAATCAAGCCTCCGGCCCGAGGAGCTCGTGCCCAAACACGTCGCATTTGTCGCCGTAGTCCTCTCCCAAGATGACTGCACGACCGCGCCGCACAGTGTCGTCAATAAAAAGGCGGAGAGGGAAAGCGAGGAGGGGAGCAGAGCAAACCTTCTGGCGCCATGTACTGCTCGGTGCCGGCCAGGGTCATCAGCCGCCCTTTCGACTTGAAGCGGGCGAACCCAAAATCACCTACCGCGACGAAACACCACCAGGGTCAAACACAACGCAACTATGCTGGCTCTCCCACGCCACGCCACGCCAGGGGAACCCGTACAGAGCTTGACCCGTTCGTTCTCGGCGATCAACAGATTTTCCGACTTGAGGTCTCTATACGGCGAGTGTGGTTGCGTGTGTGTGTGTGTGTGGTGTGTGTGTGTGTGTGTGTGTGTGTGTGCGGGCGGGTGAGAATGCAGCACAGGCGTCATAGTGAGAGATGGGCGTGCCTGTGGATGAAGTTCTTCTGGTGGAGATAGGCCATGGACGCCGCCACGTCAATCGCCATATTGACTCGCGTCTCCCACGAAATCTGGTTGTGCTTGTTCTTGACGAAGCTCTGTCGAGCAGAGGCGACTCGGTTGGTTGGTGTCCAAACACGCAGAAAAGCGAGCGAGCGTGCGCGGGTGGCGCGCGAGCGTGCAGAGAAGTGTCGAGAGGGATAGTACGTGAAGGTTGCCGTGGGGCACCCACTCGGTGACGATGTAGATTATCTCCTTCCCCTTCCCTCGCGGGGACGTGCCCACGCGCTTGCTTATTCCGATGAAGTTGACTATGTTGGGATGCCGCACCTCCCTGGAATAGCCATCAAGTCTCGTCATCATCACTTTCCATAATAAAAATGATAATATAATCATTTTATCTCCATATTTTACCCTCCCCCAGGAGGTGTCCTGTACTTTAGGATCGATATCTCCCTGGCGATGTATTTCTGCATCATCTCCTGTTCTTGCCCCTCGAACACGCACTGCTTGATCGCCACGCAAGTGCCCTGATAATGGACAACAAGATCACAGCGAGTGGAAGGACCAGGTCACTCTAATGGCCAACAACATCTCTCAGAGATTTTGGTTAAGGGGCCATGCGCTTCGTACAAGGTATTCGCCCTTGTAGACGTGGCCATATTGGCCTCGCCCGATCCTTTGACCGAACTCGAGGTCGGAGTAGTCGATCTGGAACTCCTCGTGAGAGGGAAGACCGTCATCTTCCATCTTCTTCGTTGGTAGCTTATTATGTTGTTGGCGTCGTTTGCCCGCCAAGCCAATGTACTACCGTAAAAGGAAAGCAGCCATGGTGTTACTTCGTAAGAAATAATTGCACCGCATGGAAAAGGTCCAGCATCCGTGGGGCAGAGGGAAAAGATCCGTGGCATGGCTTACGGCCTAACCGCAAAGGGCAGGGCCTTGCCATGCACTCCCGCAACCAGGTTGTCGGCGGCCATCATCGCCATCTGTGGACACAGTTGGTAACCACTCATCTCAGTGGAAAACCAACAGACCGGACCACACGCACAAAACATACATGCGCGCGCGCACACACACACAGTCAAGATTACCTTCATTCTCGTGGGATAAGTAGCGCTTCGACAGGTGACAGGCAGAAAACGACGGATGAGCTAAAGTCGAAGAAGTAGCAACGTCAAAAGGACATACCTGGCTATGTGGGGCACCACCACGATGTTGGGCAACGTCAAAAGCGGCGACGAGGTCGGTAGTGGCTCCGGATCGGTCACGTCTATAGAATTGAACGCGACGTTTGTGTCTTTCACACACACACACACACACACACGCACACACACACACACACACACACACACACACACACACACACACACACACACACACACACACACACACACATTGGGCTTACCAAGGCCAGCGGCGGCGATGGTGTTGGTAGCGAGGGCCTCGTAGAGGGCCTCCTGGTCGACCACGGGTCCGCGGCTGGTGTTGATGAAGACGGCCGTGTTGCGCATGCGGGCGAACGCCTCCTTGCCAAACAGCCCCCTTTGGATTCGGTGAACGGCGCCACATGCACGCGTGTGGCCCGTGAGCGTGTCGCCAACACAAACAGGACACCTTTATGTTCCCTTCCACTGGCAGTGTATATATACCGCGTCTCGGGCGTGAGCGGACAGTGGACCGACACGATGTCGCTGCGTTGCAACAGCTCGTCGAATGGCACGTAAGTGGCCCCTGCGCGGTTGGGTGGCCGTGGCGTCACACGGTGATTGGACACGAGCGATACGATGTGATGCCCGCACGTGTGTGTGTGTGTGTGTGTGTGTGTGTGTGTGTGTGTGTGTGTGTGAGAGAGAGAGAGAGAGAGAGAGGAGTACCGAGGGGCTCGGCCTCCTCGGGCTTCGGACGCGCGCCCGAGTAGATGATCTTGCAGCCGAACCCGTGGGCCATTCGCCGGGCAAAGGCCGCACCTGCCAATCATTCGATCGCGCCGAGTTGAGGCTCACCGCGTTGGCTGGCGGTGGAGGCGTCCGTACCGATCCGACCGAGTCCGACGACGCCGACCGTGCTGCCGGTGACGTCAAAAGGCGACGCCATCCAGAAGGGGGACCACGTCTTCCACTCGCCTGCGTGTCTCTGTCATTATGAATTCGAGCAGAGGCAGGGGAAAGCGAGGCAGGCAGGCGGGCGGGCGGGCAGGCAAAGGCACCGTTCTTCACTGCGGCGACTCCCGGGACGATCTTGCGCACGGTGGCAAAGGTGAGGGCCACGGCGAGGTCGGCGGTCGAGTCCTGCGAACCAGTCCAGCGCGTCAGAGAGAAATGTGACACATTGCATCACACACCGGATGTCAGATGATGATGTCGGGAGAGAGCTTCGTACGGTCAGCACGCCGGGCGTGTGTCCTACATGCACGCCTCGAGCCTTGCACGCGGCCAAGTCGATGTGGTCCACGCCCACGCTCTGCAGAAACAACATGTTGTTCGTGAGCGCACTGCGTGATTCGCCACCACGCCGCGCGCATACCATGGAGGACACGACGCGCAGGTTGGGCGCCCGATCGAGCACCTCCCCATCAACCCGGTCCGTCAGCAGACAATACAGCCCTGGGCGAAATACAAAAATAAAATAAATTAATAACTTGATAATTTGTTATCGTTGTGGGACTGGTGTCCATGCCGATGGTGTCGGGGCTGAGCCACGAGAGGAGCGTGGAGCGTGGGATGGCGACCTCAGGCTCAGACCAGTACCGCCCCTCCCACGTACACCCGCCCGCGCGGAGCGTCTCGAGGGTGGCTTCCGGCAAAGCCCGCGTCACTACCACCTTGGCGCCCGTTGCCGCGGCACCACCATACAGACGGCGCGCCACCTCAGCCGGTCGGAGCAGCGGGGCAAACCTGGGCAGCCAGGAGGAAGTGCTGCGCACTCTGCTCGTCCTCATAGCAAATATTTTTTGTTTATTTTCCTTGTGGTTTTCCTTCTTTCTCTGCTTAATTTTCCTTATCCTTGACGGAGAACTGTTGGGTAAGGCGAATGTCGTCGCTGGACGAACCGACCATGAGCGTGAATTGGCCCGGTTCAACCTCCCACTTCAATTTCCTGCGGGTTGTGGAGGGAGAGCGTGAGCTGGTGCGGGGGAGATGAGGACATCATGTGTGCGTGGTACCTGTTGTAGACCGCCAGCTCCTTGCTCACGTCCAGGCTGAACGTGACGGTCTGCGTCTGATTGGCCTGCAGCGCGATGCGCTTGAAACCCTTGAGCGACATCACCGGCGTGGTGACGCTGCTCACCTCATCCCGCACGTACAACTGCGCCACCTGTCGTTGTGCCATCGCAAGCCACAATAACGTCTCGTCAGACCACCACCACCCCAAACCTCCAAGCCACCTCCTTCCTGATCTCGTTGCCATGCAACCGCGGCCTGGGCAGAGATGCTTTGCATACCTCCTCGCCGGCCATTCGGCCAACATTGTGAACGTCGACGCTGATGGCCATCACCGTGTCGTACAGGATCGGGGAGGGGGATATCACCAGGTTGCTGTCTGTAAGTGCGTGCGTGTACTGGAGTGAGTCGCTGCGGGAGCAGGCAGAGACGCACGCCAGATGGAAGCAGTGGAGGAGGAGGCCGTGCGTACAGGCGAACTCGGTGTACGACAGGCCATGGCCAAAGTGGTAGAGCGGCGTGCTGTCGGTGCCGTCGGCGTAGATGGCCTTCTGGTCCTTGCGCGCGCTGGGCTTGTAGTTGTAGAACATGGGCAGCTGGCCCACGTGTTGCGGGAAGGTGACCGGAATGCGACCTGCCGGGTTGTAGTCCCCGACCAGCACCTCGGCGATCGCCTGTCCCTGCGCCTGGCCCGGATAGAACCTGTACACACGCACACGCACACGCACACGCACACGCAAACGTGAGGTGTGTCGACGCACACGCAGCGCCGAGGAGTGGACCGCACGCACCCGGTGATTATGGCGTCCGCGTTATCGGCAAGCCAACGGACGCTCAAGGGGCGACCGTGCAGCAGTACGGCGATCAGCGTCTTGCCCGTGGCCCCCACGGCCTCCAGCAGCTGCTGCTGCGAGCCTGGAAGGTCGAGCGTCGCTCTGTCGAATGACTGGGTGGCCACTCCACAAGATCAGATTTCCAGTGCGCAAGGAGAAAAAGAAAAAGAAAAGAAAAAGAAAAAGAAAAAGAAATAAAGAAAGCCGGCACCTCCCCGCAAGTTTGAAGGTTTTCGCCCACGACGACGACGACGACATCGGCCGCCGCCGCGGCTTTGACGGCCAACTGCTGGCCGGTGGTCGTGCCGCCGATGAGGCTCCACTGGAGTGACAGGGTGGTGCACGCGTCATCGCGAACAAACTCCAGCTTGATGTCGTACTTGGCCCCAGCCTGGTTGTGTGGGCGCAGGCACCGTGTGAGTCTTCACCCCAAAGAAAGCGCAAGTGATGGCCGAGGCGGGCGATACCGCGAACTGGAACGGGACAGAGGCGGCGGGCCCCGGCGTGGACAGCGTGTCGAAGATGACCTGGCCGTTGACCGTCAGCCGTGCCGCGCCAGAGTCGTAGGACACGCCGAGCAGGCCGTCGACCGACACGTCGGGCACCAGCGTGCCGGTCCAGATGGCCGAGAAGCTCTTGGGGAGGTCGCCGAACGGCGGCCAGATATACCACTGGAAGTTCACCTGCGAGTCCACCCTAGCAGCCAGACACGTGCACACGGGTCGGTGCACAGTCTGTGAATGCGTGCGTGTGTGTGTGTGTGTGTGTGTGGTGTGTGTGTGTGTGTGTGTGGGGGGGAACGCCGTACTGGGTGTGGGGCGTGCCGTGGAACTTGGTGTTGTTGAAGTACTGGCCCAGCAGGCCGTTCGGCCCGTTGGCCACGCGCGGGAGTCGGGTCAGGAAGACCGAGCCCGCGGGCTCCTCGTCAAACACGATCTGAGAGCCAGCCGGGAAGAGATAGCGCGGGCGAATGGCCTGCGTCTCGTCGTCGTGCAACACACCGGACCCCCTGTAACCGTGACGACACAATGCATTGGCTTTATTAATCTATTTCTTATTTTTTTGTTTTGTTATTAATTTTTATTGATTTTTAAATTTTATAAATCAAAGGAAAAGAGGGGGAGGGAGGGATACCAGGCGTGGTAGAGGTCGAGGTTGGGGGTCTTGGCCACGATGCCGTCGAGCGTGGTGATGAAGTTATCGAGAACGCCACCGCCCGAGTAGTCGCCCAGCTGGAGCGTGTCCGCGCTCGGGCCAATGAGGGCAATCGAATGCTTCCGGTTGGGTGACTGCACTCGGCCATGCACGAATCGGCAACCAACGGCGTTACAAACCTCCCGCTCGTTACACGTCAACGCACAACAGAAACGAAGAATGGCGCGCAACGGTTACCTTGAGGTAGGACAGGGGGAGAGTGGCGTTGTTGTTCTGGAGCAGGACGATGGACTTGCGCGCGGCCTCGAGCGCGAGCTTTTGGTGGGCAGGCGAGTTGACGACCGCCGGAACGAGCGAGGGGTCTGGTGATGGAGCGGTTGAGTTGAAACAACATCATTGACCTTCCTTATTTGGGATGATGGTTGCATTGAAGCAAAACGATGATGTCGTTGAATGAGGAGGAGGGGGAGGAGGCGGGGGGGGGGGCACCGGTCATGGGGTTGTCAAAGAGTCCAAGCATCGCCTTGACGCGCAAGACGTCGGCCACACGTTCGTCGACAATTGTTTCGTCCAGTTGACCCGAGATGACGGCCAACAAGACCGCCGCATCCCACTCGTCGTGCGGGTAGTCGTAAAACTGACACACACAACATGAGTGTCCGTAAAAGGGTCTTGCCGTCGGCATCGCATGCGATTGGAGGTTAAATAAATAAATAAATAAATATAAAAAATCAAAAAAAAAAAAAATAACACGAACCTGCATGTTGCCGCCCGCCTTGAGGAACTGCACGATGGCGTCGCGAGGCGACGCAGCCACGTGGTGCGTGGTGTAGAGCATGCTCACCGCGCCCAGATCGGAAAGCACGAAACCGTCGAATCCCCATTGCTAGAGAGAGAGAGAGAGAGAAACGCACAAGCGTTGGATGCAACATATCAGCCAATCGGGTGAGGATATCTGCGATTCGCAGGCATACGGTGCGCAGGTGACTGTAGAGCAGGTCCTCGTTACAGGCGTTGGGAATGCCGTCGATCTCGGAGTAGGCGGCCATGATGCCTCGTGCTCCGGCCTCCATGACGGCAGCCTTGAAGGTGGGCAGGAAGAGTGTCTCGAGGTCACGAATCCCGACGTGGGCCGGCGCCGTGTTGAGCCCGCTCTCCGGAATCGAGTGCGCTGCGTAGTGCTTTGGCTCGGCTATCACAGCGGTGGCGGCGGTGGTGGTGGTGGTGGTGGTGGCGGTCAACAACTGCTAGCCTGAGCACTGTAGAAACACATGCAAACACGCCCAAGGGCTCACTTACCGACAACGCTGTGGTTGGTGGCCAGCGATGTGTGCGGGTCAGTGCCGCCCTGCAGGCCGGACACCATCGCCACGCCCATACGCGACACGTGGTAGGTGTCTTCGCCGTAGAGCTCCTCGACTCTGTCATCACACACACACAACCAGAAGAGTCACTCTCTCTCTCTCTCTCTCTGTTGGATGTCGCGCGTTCAGCAAGTCTTAAGAGGCACGGCACCTTCCCCAGCGCGGTTCGTAGGCGATCCCGAGAACGGGCGCGAGGCAGAAGCCGATGCCGTAGGCTCGCGCCTCGGCAGCGATCGCCTGGCCCACGCGGTGCACGAGGTCGGTGTCCCACGTCGCGCCCAGCGATACGGACTGCGGAAAGACTGAGCGCGCGCGAGTGTGCGTGCGTCGCACAGGGTCAGGTCCAGTAAGCAAGCAAGAGAGAGAGAGAGAGAGAGTGGAGGTAGAGCGTAGGAGCTACCTGTGTGCCCGGCCTGCAGGAGGCCATGGAGACACTCTTCGATGAAGAGGAACGGTATGCCGAGCCTGGACTTCTCCTTGGCCCACTGCTGGAGGAGGTTGATCTCCTTGGCGCTGTGCGGGTAGAAGTCGTGCACGGCGCCGCCAGTGCCCAGGGACCAAGCCAACTGGATGTTGTCCCAGTCTAGCTGGCCGTTGGTGACGATGTCGCTGCCTGGATAGAGGTCCAGCTGTCGCACCTACGGTAGATCCGCAGCGAGTCGTGTGAGGGAGGTGGACAAGAACAAGAACAAGAACAAGAAGAGGTGATGTACCTTCTCGAGGAGGGTCATGTCGGCAATAAGGGCGCGAATGCGTTCTTCATCTCGGCTTTGCAACTAGTTTTAGATTATTTGAAGAGTCAATATTGATTCTGGAACCAGGTTGACGTGTGAGGGAACGTTAACCTTGGTTGAAGAGGTGGTCGCAACCAACGCAAGCAGCAGCAGCGCGCCCACGACACACCACCCCAGCTGCCCCTTCGTCATCATGTGGTGCTGTGGACTTTTGGTTGTCCACAAAACCGAACGCCTTTTCGTGTGGTTAGCTCGCTCATTTGTCACTGGCCAGAACTCCTCTTGGCTCGAGTAAGAAAAGCGCTGACTCTCCCGCAAGAGTGCACGAGGCTTTTATGCTGGCCGCACTCAACACAGTGTTGCACGTTTGTCCTGACCGGCCTCTTGAGCCACATACTAGTAAATGTGTAATTAGTGAACCCACCCAATTCAATTATTTTTTTACCATTTTCCCCCATTTATTTCCCTTTCGCACCAAAAACAATTACAAAGATGAGCACGACGCACGTTGATGGGGGAGGCGACGTCTCGGCGTTTGCTTCAGGCCTGGTGTCTCTTCTGCAACCGGTAGTGATTGAATGTGATTTGCGCCTTCAGGGGGTCTTCGACAGCCAGCGTTTGCTGGCGGCCCAAATCGATGCTCTCGCAACCCAGCTCGATAAATTCAACAACGTCAGTCGCACTCCAGCCCTTTCGCCCCACATTGACAAGCTCCTACGCGCCAAGGCTCGCATGGTCGTGATTAATACCACCCTCGCCAATATTCAGCATCGACTCGTGCGCATCCAACGCGAACACACTGCCGTGCCCCGCCCCTCTGCTGCCTCCACTCCCAATCCTGCCGTTCCGATCGCTTCTCCTTCTTCGCCATCATCTGCAGCGCAACCCGCCATCGCCACGGGCTCGCCTTCGGTAGCGCCACCCACCACCGCTACGCGCCCCACACCCGCAACGGCCCCCTCGGCTGGCGGGGGAATGATGTCGTCGTGGCTCAACAAGGCCAAGGCTGCGTTGGTGGAGGCCCCCGCCTCTCTCTCCAACCTGGCGGGTCCTTCCACCGCGCAGGCTCCTGCCGCAGGTGCTTCCCCCTTCCTCTCTTTCTTTTTCGCAAGCCACCTTGCTCTCTCTACTCGCTTCTGACCGCGAGTACATGATAGGCCAACCACAACAACAAACGCCTGAGCAGAGCACATCGCATGTTGAGCCTGTCGAAGGTACACTCCTGTGCTGCTACTGCCATGCAAGGCGCTCGTGTTGTTGAGCCTTCTTTTGACGTTCGTGTGCGCCCCTGTGTAGCGACACCGACGTCAGTTGCCGAGCCTGCACAGGAAGCAGCTACGGAACAACCCGAGCAACCCGAGCAACCCGAGCAGGCCCCTGCAAGCGATGAAGCGATTGCTGCAGAGGATGCGACCGCGCCGCCTGTCCACCCGCCAGCTGCGGATGGCGAAGCCACCACGGCCGAGTAGGGAGGGCCTCCATGCCCAGTAATTTCCTGTTTTCCTTTTTGTGAGCATCACAAAGCAGCACATACCAACATGTGTTGTGGCTTTACACGGTAACCCGCTTCGCTCAAAGCCGCCAAAGAGAACCCCCACCCCCATAAGAAAACAAAACCAACAAACCACTCGGTCAACTTGCTGATGGGTCAAATCAAGCGCCCCATCGGCTTCCTGTCCGAGTCGAAGGCCTATCCCTCTGTGGAGGGGGTGGCTCAGCATAACATCCTCCCCAAGGTATCAAACTACTTGAACTCAAGACATTCCCAAGAAGAGATGAACTGGCGCCCTGAGACGCCCTGAACACCCCCCTCCCTCCCGTGTGAATGAAGGTTGCGAATGACC
>JANDJZ010001067.1:0-13051 GCA_027943245.1 Acanthamoeba sp. SK_2022b | reverse complement strand
TGATGATGCCTCGGTAGATGGCCAGGCGGGCGTGCGACGACAGCCGCACAAAGTGGTCCCGCAGCGAGCAGCTGGCGAGGTTGAACGGGAACAGGACGTCGTCTCCGTTCGATTCGTTGCGCACCAGCGGCACGAGGAAGGCCGACAGGGCGCCGCTGTGGCCCTCCATCGGCTCCGTGCCAAAGACCGTCGCCGTGAGCTCGCGCTGGAACGCCGCCAACAGGTCGCTCGGGATCGCGTCCGGCGAACCTATCGCATCACACACACCAAACGTGTGAGAAGATCGCACACGCACACACACGCGAGCACGCGCGCAGGCACGCGCGCATGCCAGGCATGGTTTACCTGCGCGAGCGGCGTCGCTCAGGAGTTTGACTTTGAGGAATCCGCATAGGGAGAGTCCAGACGGGCCGATGAGGTCCCGATTCTCGTTGAGCCCCTTCAGCACCTGCAGACTGCAAGAGAGAGAGAGAGAGCAGTGAGAGAGGCAGAGCGCAGTGAGCGAGTGCGAAGGAGGGGAGCGGTGGAGGCAAAAGACGCACCAGCACTGGAAGAGGGACTGGAGGACGACGTGCGACGATGGGGCGTTGAGGTGCAGGTCGACGAGCTGGGGCGTGAAGCGGGTCAGGACGATGATCAAGACCTTGAGCAGGACCTCGCCGTCTTCGATGGCCTGCTTCGAGGCGGGCGTGGCGATGGGCTGGTCGAGCAGAGGCAGACACTCTTGCATGTAGCGCGTGAAGTACTGCGACCCCGATGCGCGCCACAAGCTCGTCAACAACACCACCCAACATGCAAACGCAAACGCAAACGCAAACGCAAACGCAAACGCAAACGCAAACGCAAACGCAAACGCAAACGCAAACGCAAACGCAAACGCAAACGCAAACGCGGCCAAGGTGTACCTTGAGAACGGTGCACAGGGAGTCGGGAGAGGTGGCCAGCACGGCGATGGCGGCGTCCATCTCGAGGAGCGAGGCGATGCTGGGCAGCTTGGGCGCGAGCCCGAACGAGGGTCCCTCCGACTCTGCCCGCTCCGCCTCCTCGCCCTCTCGCTGCAGCAGCGTGGCGAGCCACGGCGCCAGCTGCTCTCGCAGCACCTCTTGGAACAGCGCATAGACCCACGACGACGACGACGACGTGGTGGATGAAGAGGAGGTGGATGAAATGGTGGAGGAGGAAGAGGAGGAAGAGGAGGAAGGGGAAGCGGTAGAGGCTGGGGCTGGCGGGGTGGTGGTGCTGGCGGGCTTGATGACCTTGCCCAGGTTGACGATGGAGCCGTGAAGAGAAGCGCCATCGGGGGACAGGAGCAGGTGGACCAGCACGGAGAGCGTCTCGCGCAGCTGCGGCGCCTCGTCCTCTGTCGCGGCCGCGACAGTCCGCGGCATCAACCCAGCTGCGGCAGAGAAAAAAAAAACAAACAATGATTATTTTAATATAATAAGAGGAAATAATAAGAATTGATTCTTAATGATTTAATTTTTTGTAAGAGTTAAATCCATTTCATTAAAATCGCTACTCGTAGAAGAATTTTACGAAAATCTTGAGAATCGAGGGGCGAACCGATTTTCTTAATGGAGAGTGTCTGGGCCTTCCATTGCTTCGATTGCAGGCATCTATGAAGTTCTACCACATAATCGCGCGGCTTGATTGAAGCGGGGAGGGACTGGATGAAGCCGTCCAGACGCTGCACAAGATCCGGACGCACGACAGCCTGTTCTGGCTGGCGCCGGAACACCGGCTGCCGTTTGAGGGTGATCTTCTTCATGAAGGTGCCGCCAATTAAGTTGCCCGCCTTCATCTTTCGATCTGGCACCAACGCTTGCCGCCGTGTGAACGCAACAGCTGTTTGTTCTTTTGGAATTTGGGGAATGCACAACCAGGCAACTCGCCAGGTGCTCGATAAGGGCCGGATATCGGTTGCAACGCTACATCTGATCATCGATCGTCATAGCCATCATCCACAGAGCATCAGATTTAGCCGCATCGAGGTGCCAAGAATATCAACTCATGATTATTATTAATATGTACAGTTACATCAGTTGAGCAGGCGATGGATCGTTGATCGTTTGGGCTCCTCTTCAGGGTCTTGGTGCTGAGATGTCCCTAGAGCTCTAGCGCAGCTCGCCGCGTATGCCGCTGGGTCAAAGTCAACAGCCAAGCTCATATCTTTGTCCTGCTTTTCTCTTGCCCTAAACGCCCTGATCCCACAAGCATTGCACAAGCTGTTTTCCACGTGAGCGCCATTAGCACGCAGCACGGTGACAATGGCCGGTGGGCACGTACGAGAGCCCGTGTGGGCCTTTCCGCCATTGCGTGGTGTTCGTTCGGTGGCACTCGCAACAACGCCGCGTTTGTTGTGTAACGCGTTTCCGCACAGGGTTAAATCGTGGATCGATAGGCACAGATCCTCGGGGAGGAGTAGAAGAACCGAGCGTTGCGAAAGGAGGAGAGCGGTGTGAGGGATGGTCAGGAGAAGTAGAGCAAGAGGTAGGGTCAGAGAGGTGGTGTGACCCTCCCGTATGCAATGAAGTAGAGTCCGAATTCACGTAGCCAAACGAAGAGGGAGAGGAAGTCGGAGAGCTTCTGAATGTGGGCGTGCTCGGGAAACCGATAGGCGAGTGTTGTAGAGGCTGCTGTGGAGGCTGTGGCTGTGAGTGAGGTTGCGTGTGAGGCTCAGTAAGCTCAGAAGTCGTCATCTTGCGTTCGTTGAGCATGGCGACGTAGAGCTGGAGCAACCCGAGGCTGTCTTGAAGGGCTTCGAGCTCCGCAGAGGATCCATTCCCCGGCTCGGCCAGGACCGCCTTGCTGCTTAGCCTTTGGATGGTCTCTGCCTGCCTGCAAATCTTTGGGCCAAAGAAGCCGCAGTTAGATGGGGGAGCACCAAAACCCAGCGCGCAGAAGGACGCGGAAAGAATGGGGCGGTACCTGGGCCAACAGTAGCTGGGTCATCCTCTTCTCCCTGCCTGGGTAAGACATCGCTATCGTGGTGGAGCTGCGTGTGGTGCTCTCTACGTGTGCTGGGTAGGTGCTACGTTGGTATCCTGCGTATCGGTTGGACCGCCGTTGCCTTGCATGCGTGAGTGGAAGAGCTGGCAAACGTACGGTTTACTTCGGATGCCGAGTTCCCAAATGAGGTCAGCCACCACGGAAGATCCGATCCTTGGCCTTTTAATGGAGGGTTGCCAGGGCTCTTGATGAACCCTTACAAGGGCAAAACGGAGACCGTTGTTCGTTGGGTTAAATTGGCCGCACATCCCCTAATCCACCTAAAGGCCACCACTTTGTTGTGGAATAAACAGGTGGGAGCCAAGACATGTTGCTCCCTAGAGGGTTTCCCTAAAGACAATACAGTCGGTGGTTGCAGACCGATGGCGGTAGTCCTCCTTGGTGGGCGCCAGCGGAGGAACGTCAGAGCTGAGCTTGAGGCTGGACGAATTGGATCGAGATGACGAGGGCAGTCGCGACGCCATCTTCTTGAGCACGTCCAGCGCATCGCGCGGCACGCCGCCCGATGAAGAACTAGGGTGCACGAACACCCAAGTTTAGTATTAAGGTAACCAAACACTGACAAGTGATGATAATCCATGACAATGTGTGACGAACAGAAAACCAACGGCTTGGCAGGTTGTGATGCAACGCAACCGAGTAGACCACGGTGAAAGTTGAAAGGAAAAAAAGAAAAAAAAAGAAATGAGAAACCACGCATGGATGGCGTACGATGAGTCGGGTTTGAAGGAGGAGGCGAGGTGGAGCAGCTGCTTCGGCGAGAGAGTGGGGAAGGCATCCCGCACATCGGCCTCGCTGGACAGGACACTCATATCGAGCACCAAGAGCGACGCCACCTCGACGATATGCGCCAGTTGCTTCCTACAGTAAAATAATAATAAAATACGATTAATAAAATAAAATAAAATAATGCTGAGCATCCGCGAAGCGCAAGAAGACGGCGTACTTGGTGGCAATGGGGTCCAAAAGGCGCGCGTTATCGGCCCATTGAGTGAGATGGGAGATGGCGGTCTTGATCTGAAAGCCTGCGCAACCAACGAAATCATGAGCCACGACGAACGCGCACGGCTCACAGACCGAGGCTGTCTGGGCTTACCGTTTGCCGAGGTGCAGAGGTCGCTGCGCTCGATGATGGCGTTGAACAGGCGCGCGTTGATTGCCTGGTACACGTCGATGAAGAACTGACGGATGACGGCGCCCCACACGCCCGCCGCGACCATCGTGGAATGCAACCGCGCCAGGCGCTGGATTACCTCTTCGGGCCTACGGCCATGTGCGCAGGCACACGTGTTAGCAAACGCCGGCTGCCACCGAGCAGTGCAGAACACGGCCACCATCGGCAGATCAACCAAAAGCAGCATTTTTACTCCTGGGCGCGTTTACTTTTTTTTGCTGGTGGAGGATAAGATCCTCATTTAAAAAATGTTATTCCAAAAAGGGACAGCGCTGTGTTACCTGGAGTAGGCGAATTGACTTTTGCTCATGAACAAGTGGAAGAAGTCGGGAGGCTGCTCGAGCATGGCCGGAACCATCTGCGGCCCGATTTCCTGTTTCCAACAGGAGTTTGACAACAAGGAGTGAGATACAGGGGGACCGGGGAAGCCCAGATAAGGAAACAAGTCCGAGAGGCTCGCGTTGTGATTATGACTTACCCTTTCTGCTACGCTGAGCAGGCGGAGATAGATCTCGAGCACCAGGGCGACCAATGAGCGCATGATGAGCTTGTAGCTCCCCAGACCTCGCTCTTCGTTTTCGCCCAGCCCCTCTGTCTTTTTCTGCAACAGCTTGAGCAGCCTTTTCCGTTTGGGCACGTCCTCTGCGTTTCCAGGATAGCGCCATACATGCACCACTGTGGTCAGCTCTTGTCCACACACACACACACATGCACATGCATACAGCCAGGCACACTATCTCGTCGCTGGGCATTTTGTGCCGTTTTACTCTGTCGCGCAATGCGACTGATTGGTCAGTACCGGTGAAGGTGACGACGCCCTTGTCCCTGGGGTCGACCAACAGGCTCTGGAAGAGCTTGTCGCGGTCATCTGAGAACGGGGGCAGGTGCAGGTAGTTCTTCTGCGCCTTGAGGCAGTGGAGCAGCGCCGTCGCAAAGGCCAGCGCAGAGGCCAGCGCGCGAAAATCGTGCCTGCTCCTCTGTGGAATGGAATGCGCACGCGGTCGCTCTCTCGAGTCAACAACAACGCAACCCGCACGCTAACCCCCCCCCCCACAATCACCGCGCGCGCACGAATGGCCGGTGGTACCTGGACGGTGGCGCGGAGGGCAGTGCGTAGGGGTCGCACGAAGGCGAGCGACGTCTCCGGGTCCTCGAACACCTTTCGCGTCTTGATGTAGGACACCAGCTCGTGCACGCCGGCCAGCATCTGTCGCGGAGAGACAACATTGAGTGTCATCTGACCAGGGTCAAGCTATGCGTGGAATGCCACACCTTTTCCTCGCGCTCCTCGTCGTCCTCGTCGTCGTTGCCACGTTTGCTCGAGCGACTGCTCGACGTCGACTCGTCGCTGTCGTCTCTGCCGCTGCCGTCGCTATCGCTCGACGAATAGGAGGCCCGTTGCTTGTTCTTCTTGTCGTCGCTCCGTCGCATCACGCCGGCTCGCGTCGGCATGGCGGCCGACGACGACGAGAAGCTCGGGCCGGCCGAGATGGCCACGAACTGCGTGAGGTCCGCGCAGTAGACGGCCTTCTCGATGACGTCCCGCCACTCGCGCTCCTTCTGCAGGTCGCCCAGCACGCGATTGGTCTCGGCGTCGGAGGTGATGTACACCTCCTTCGTCTTGACCCCACCGCTCTCCTTGAACTGCTGCTGAGGCTGCTGCTGGCTGTCGCTCTTCTTGTCCTTCGAGTTGGCCTTGTTGTTGCTGCTGCTGCTGCTGTCGCTGTTGTCGCCGTTGCCGCCGAGGTCGCCCAGCTTCATGCGCTCCTTGGCCTTCTTGCGCAGCGACAGGAAGCGCGAGGGCAGTCGCTTGCCCGACTGCATGGGCCGGTCCTTCTGCAGGCTCTTCAGCTTGTTGCCGCCGTCGTCGTCTCCCTCACCGTGGTGGTGTTCGCCGTCGTTATCGTCCTCTTCGCTTTCGTTCTTTTTCGACGGAGACGAGGCCTTCTTGGCTGCCTTCTTCTCTTTCTTCTTCGGCGATGCGCCGCTGTTGACGAAGCCGCAGTGTCGCTGCAGCTCGGCGATCGCGGTTGCCTTCTTCGTCGACACCTTAAAGCTGAACTCCTTCTGCGCAGGCCGCGTGATCCGAAAGTACGTGATCGGCGCCAGACCCTCCTGTTATTTTGTCGTGTCAATATTAACTCAAAAAATTATTATTATTTTGAGTTGTTAATTCGTTGTTATTTGTAATGTAAAATTATTGATATTATTTAAATCAATTAAAAGTGGTGCACCTGTCGACCCTTGCCGGAATCGGAGGGGTCCGAGTTGCGCGCGTCCTTGTTTCGTCGCACGACGCGCCACCACTCGCTGGCAAAGGTGCCCACCCCGAACGGGTCCCTGTCCGTCACATAGAACTCCTCGTCCTTCCTGCACCGTCGCCATCGCACCAATGGCGTGTCGACGCGCGCGAGCCGCGGTTAGCGCTGATTCGCCGGCGCCGCACAAAGGCCTGCGAACGAATTCTGCGGCGTACGTGAGGGAGATCTCCTGCTCGTTGCGGGCCTTGAAGTCGTAGAGGGCCGCCGCGCGGTCGACCTTCATCTGCCACTCCTCTTCCTGCTCGTCGCCCTCGTCGGCTTCTTCATCGTCGTCGTCGTCATCGTCGTTCTCCTCCCCCGCTCCCCTCTTCCTTCGGTTCTTCTTCAGCTCCTCGATCTCGGTCTGGAAGAGGCTCTTGACGGCCTTGATCTCGTCGTCCTTGCCCTTGAGGCTCGCCTCCAGTCGCTCGATCTTGCGGTCCCGCTCCTCGACCGCCTTCTTAAGGTCGCCGCCGCCGCTGCCGCCGCCCGAGGTCCTGATGGGCGAGCTCGCGCTGGGCACCGACTCCTCCCTCTCCTTGAGCTGGCGCTGGAGCTGCATGTTGTCGACCTTCTTCTCGGCCAGCTCCTTCTTGGTCTCGAGCAGGATCGTCTCCAGCTGCTTGCACCGCGCCTCCAGCTTCTTGACCTGCTTCTTGGCCTTCTCGAGCTCGGCCGCCTTCTTCGCATCGCCGCCGCCGCCGCCGCTGCTTCGGCTCTTGGTTCGTCGGCTGCCGCCGTCGTCCGACTCTGACTCGGATTCCATGTCCGAATCGGATTCCTGACATACCAGAGCACCAGTAGGAGTGGTGAGAGAACAGCGCGTGGTTGGTTGGTTGGGTCGCGAGCGGTACCGACATGTCAGACTCGCTTTCGGAGAAGTCGGTGTCGGTCTCGGCTTCGCTCTCGGACATGTCACTCTCATCGACCTGCGTCCGTGGAGAGTTGGAGAGGGGTATCATCAGTGTGCGCAAGCGGCGACATCTGTGTGGGAGGGGGAGGAGGAGGGGGAGGAGGAGGGGGAGGAGTGGAGCCTCCCGCACCGTCAGCAGGTCGTAGTCGTCCTCCTGCTTTCCGTTCTCGCCGGCGCCGTACTTCTTGACGAGGACCTTGTTGTCGATCATCAGCCAGCGAGCCCTGAAAATGGCCTGCGGTTGCGACACAAACGCACGACACGCAGGCGATGGGCGGTGAGCTCATCAAAGCCACGAGAGAGAGAAAGAGAATGGAAGGGAGGAGGAGGAGGTGGGCTCACGGTGAGTATGGGGCCATCGTCCTTTGATGACGACTTGGAAGATGACTTGCCGCTGCTCCCGAAGCTGATCTCCTTCTTGGTGGTACTGCCGTTGTGTGCAAACTCGCCCACGTCGACCTTCAGCTTATGCAAGTGGTTCTTCTTCTTGCCCTTGATCTGCACCAACCACCACCCGACCGTGAGTCTCACTTGTTGTTATGTGTAGTGTGCAGTGTGTAGTGTGTAGTGTGCAGTGTGCAGTGTGTAGTGTGCAGTGTGCAGCGTACAGCGTGTAGTGTAGAGTGTCGTGAAAAGTGTATTTCATGTGGCGAACCTCTTTGATGACGAGCTCGATGGCCTTGGCGTCAAACTTTTTGGCGTCGGGATCGTACTTGAGCTTCTCCTCGAAGACAAAGGTCTCGCCCTCGGGCGAGCCCACGCCCTCCCACCCGGCCCGGCCGTTGGACTTGACCACGGCCGCCTGGGTCTCGGCCTTGCTGCGCACGCTCAGGCCCGACGGCGTGGTGGTGGACGAGGACTTGCTCTTCTTCTTGGTGGAACTCTTCCATCGCACCAGCACGCTGCTTCCGTCATCGTGCATCTTGGTTGGCAGATTGCGCAGGCCCACGAACACGATCTCGAACTGGACCTTTATCTTCTGCTGTTTCGATTTTGACGATTTCTTGTCATCACGCGATTTGCGTGGGGAGATTTTTTCTGTCGTGGAACTTGATTGCCTGTCCTTCAGTTTGGCTGAAGATGAGGGTGCACTCGACTTCTTTGCGGGTGCATCCGGCAGTTCCTCCTCGATGGGCTTGATCTTCCCCAGGGAGATGGAAGATCGTGTCTTCTTCACCTTCTTTTTGGCCGCTTTATCATCCTCGGCCTCCTTCGCTGCCCACTCCTCATTCAGCTTTCGCGAAGACCTCACCTTCTTGCTTCGCAGCATTTTTGTGTTCCGTCGCCCTTCGTTCTTGGCCTTCCGCCTCCTTCACTCTTTGGCCGTCGCGTTCGTTCTTTCACGTCGCCGAATCTTGCCGCCAGGCACTCGTGCTGGCTTTATGGCTTATAGGTCGTTTGTGCCACCTCCCCACCCGACGTCGCTACGCCACCACGAAGCTGTAACGCTCCGGCGTCAAAAAAGCTCACTTCCTCTTTCTCACTTTCACTCACATTTCTGTCACCGCCAATCACAAAAAAAGGACAAAAAAGGACAAAAATAACAATTTTTTGTTTTTACTCGCCCCACGCGTTAGTTGTTGCGCCACCCGGCGCCGAAGCTCGGCAGGCTGGGCAGGTAGGTGGTCGTGCGGGCGAGGTTGCGCAGGGGCGAGATGTCCAGCGGCCCTACGCCGCCGCCGGTGCCGCGCCGCGGTGGCGTCGCCACAGCCCGATCGCTCATGGAGTCGGCCAGCGCTTCGCCGCCGGCCTCGCCCATCGACGGCGGTCTGCCCCCCCCCCGCAGAGCGTGAGCGTCGAGCACGCACATGGAACGCGCGCGCGCGCGTCGTGTGTCATGTCGGTACCTGGCGAGAGAGGTGGAGATCTCCTTATTTCGCTGGGCTCGTTCGGCTTCGAGCTCCTCCTCGGACGACCACAGGATGACCTGACCCGTCGCGTTACCGCTGTACAGCGCCCGGTCGTCTCTGTTGTCGACACGACCACACACGTCATGAGGTGACAACTCTGCGCGCGCGTGCGCGCGCGTGCGCGTGCGTTTGTGAAGGTAGTGCGTACGGTCGCATGTAGAGGGCAGTGACCGGGGATTGGGCGGTGGGCGCCCCGAAGCGCTGGAGTCGACACAGCTGGTCCTCCACCACGCCCCAAAACTGTGGCCACGCAGCGCAGTTTCAGAACCACAACGCATAAATTTAAATAAAAATCAAATAAATTTCAAATAAAAACAAAAAATTATAAATAAAAAGACGAACCTCGATGGAGCCGTCGGCGTGGCCGGTGACGTAGACGACGTTGTGGGGCTCCCACTCTTGGCCGTGCCCGCACTCCACCGCCGTGATCGGCTCCGTGGGACGGAGCGAGCCGTTGGAGGCCAGCAGGTCGCCGTTGACGCTCCACAGGGTGATCTCCCTGTCTGTACAGACCACGATGTCGCCCTGCGCTCGCGTTCAAGTTGCGCCCACCGCGCGCGCTCGCTCGTCAGACAATCGGAGGAATGCCAGGAATGCGTTTGCGTTGCGGTGCGTGCGGTACCGTCAGGGGCTGAATCTTGAGGGCCGTGATCGGGCGGGACAGTTCGGGCAAGGTGCGCACATGCCGTAATCGCAGCAGGTCCCACACCATCACCTTCTTGTCCTGCAATCGCACGTGCAATGCGATGAGCGCCATGGCTCTCTCACTCTCTCTCCTCTCACACACTCTTTGCTGTGCGCGTGTGTGTTTGTGTTGTGTGCGTGTGCGAGTGAGAGAGTCAACTGATTGCGTACCGTTGAAGCGGAGACCACGATGGAGTGAAGCCGAGACGCGACGACGTGCGTGACGGCCTCCCGGTGCCCAAACAAATCGCCAAAGTGCTTCAGCTCGAACGATCCGTCGTCTGCGCATCGCAGCGCGACGCGACAACGTCAGGACGAGTCGCCGGGCCAGGGCCGATCCGAGAGAACACGAGAAAGAGAGAGAGAGTGTGTGAAGGGAGGGGGAGAGGGAGGGAGTGAGCACTCTTGACGGCGCTATGGGAGGTCTCCCTGCTCTTGCCGAGTCGCTGCTCGCCCTCGGTCCGATCCAATCGGAACACGGAGACCACCTGCGGTGAGCACGGCCGCGCGCACACGTCAGCAGACGCCGCGCGTGCGTAGGATTGTGTGGGGAGGGGGAGGGGGAGGGGAGGAGGGCGCGTACGGTGTTGGAGCTGGCGGTGATGAGGAACCTGCCGTCTTCGGTGAGGGCCACGCTCAGCAGCTCGCCCCAGCCCACGGCGTTCTCCCACGTCTTGAACGTCTGTCGACAACAAGTTGCAGTGGTTAGCGGCATTCCCGAGCGCGTGGCACAAGAATGCGAGGAATGCTCCATCGCAGATGGGCACCTTGGCGTAGGAGGAGGCGGAGACGAGGCGGAGCGTGGCGGTGGAGCGGGTCCAGGCGATGCACTTGGCCGTGTCGCGCGCGATGAAGGCCTTGTAGGGCGGCAGGATGACCATGCGCCCCTCGACGAGCGACATGGCCCCCACGGCGCCGCTCGCCTCGGCGAAGATGAAGGGCTCCCACGTGTGGGCCTGCTGGAGCGGGGAGCGCGCCGGGGCGACGACGCGGCGCCGCGGGTGGGGCTTCTTGAACAGCTGGGCGGGCGTCTGGCCGTAGTTGTTGATCTGGGACAGCATCACCTTGCGCCGGTCGACGTCCTCGATGCTGCGTATGTCGACCGTGCCCTCGTAGGTGAGGTAGTAGAACACGTTCAGGCTCTCCTTGGCCACCCGGCCCTGCTGCTTGTGGCCAAAGATCAGGTCGATCCTGAAGAGAAAACATCCCAGGAATGTGAGCCGAATTGACCGTGCATAGTTTGAATGCTCTGGTTGGTGAGGGCGGCGTACCACTCGTGCAGGTGGCTCGAGACGTATTCCGACTCGAGGGCCTGGCGGTGGAGCGAGATGAAGCGCTGGGGGTCGCCCTTGGCCCAGGGCGGGAGGCCCACGGCGTCGATCTCCTCGCCCGTGATCTTGTGTCCAAAGTTGAACCGATTCTTATTGGCCAGGAACTCTGGCAGGTAGCTAACCAACCAAACGCCCACCAATCGCGTCAGAGCCCAACACACCGATACGACACGACATGCGCGAATGGGTTTCGTACAAGAATTCGGGAATGAGCTCGCGCACGTCGGACAGGTTGAGGTCCCCCGAGGAGCCCGAGGCCGACTCCCTGTAAACCAAAAGACACACATAGGTGGATGGAATGTCAGACATGCGTGGAATGTCAGCGTGCGATGGGGGGAGGAGGGGCGGGGACCAGGAGGCCTGGATGTTGCAGAAGATGCGGTCGGGGACGTCGAAGCGCCCGCTCTGGAGTCGCACGTAGTGCTGGGTGAAGGGCTCCAGCCGAATGAGGAACAGGGCCACGATGCCGGCCGACGAGTAGTGGGAGCCGTAGTGCCACTTGGGCACGCCCTCGTTGTCCTGCTCGTCCCACTCGTCGTAGCGTTCCTGGAACTTGGCCGCGCGGGCCGACGACAGCGCGCCCATGGGCCGTGACAGGTCCCGGTAGGTCTGGCGCGCGCCGCGTGCGATCGCGAGTCAGTGCCAACGACGCGCGGGATTGGGGGGGGGAGATGGGGGCAGAGCCCACCTGGGGGTCGTCCAGGTCGAGCTCGGGCGAGGAGTAGTCGGCGAGGATCCACGGCAGCACCGGGTACTGGGACAGGTCGTTGAACGATCGCCCGGCGAGCGTGTTCAAATGCTGCACCGCCCAAACAACACATGGCCATCACGATCGTGTGCGGTGAGTGCTGCGCGCCTGCCCTTGTGTGTGTGTGTGTGTGTGTGTGTGTGTGTGTGTGTGTGTGTGTGTGTGTGTGTGTGTGTGTGGTGTACCATGAGGTACTGGAAGTTGGAGATCTCGCCCTCGACCCACTTCTGCATGGCGGTCTTCTTCCAGAGGGTGAGCACGTTGCCCTCGTTGAGCGGGTCGATGCCGCTCGCGTAGCTCTTGAGTCGGCCCGCCGCAGCCTTGGCCATCGAACCCCACGTCTGATCGCCCGCTGTGTGTTTTTGAACACGCACAACATTCCACACATTCTCACACGTCATTCCTCGTGTTGCACGTAGTTGTATTTAAGGTGGCGCGCGCGTGTGTTGTACCATCGATGGAAACCCTGCGCAGTGGCACGAGCGGCAGGTCGAGGCCGATGGGCGTGGGGACCTTCTTGACCTCGCTCGCCGGCTTGAGCGCGTTGATGATGGTGGTGAGGCGTCGCAGCACGGCGTCCCGCTCGAGGAGCGACAGGATGAGGAACTGCGTCGCGCCGCTCGACGAGAAGAACTCCATCGCCAGCGGCTGCAGCAGGAACTTGCGGCCGATCACCTCCTTGATCTCCTCGTAGGCCCTGTGCACGCACGCGCAGTCGACATTTAATAATAATAATAATAATAAAGATCGTCTGTGGGTAGAGCGCACCATCGGTGGATGACGGGAATGAAGGGTCCCTTAAGGAGGCGCTCCTTCTTGGACCGTCGGTCGGGCAGCATGTACAGGTGACGGTTGACGCCGATCGTGCAGTTCTCGATTATGTAGCAGTGCTTGTTGGCGATCAGGAAGATGCCCTCTGTCGTGACAGTAACACACACACACACACACACACACACACACACACACACACACACACACACAA
>JANDJZ010001066.1:0-10476 GCA_027943245.1 Acanthamoeba sp. SK_2022b | reverse complement strand
ACCTGGTTTTGGGCGGCAGGTGGATGGTGGGCGAGCTGCTGCCCGTTGCGGTCCCAGGCGGGGCCGTTGCTGCCGCCAGACCTCTTCTTGGTCGGCGTGGCGGCGCCTATCTTGTCCCGCGGGGAGGTTCGATCTTTGTCCGACTGGCTCCTCCCCCTCTTGGCCTTTTTCGGCTTGGTGGTCGATGCTTTGGGCGGAATCTGCTGCTGCTGTGTAGATGATGATCGTTCGTCGCCGCCCGAAGATGACCAAGGCGCGCTGTGCAGGCCGCCCCCCACGTGCCGGAGCCCAGAGAAGAGGCGCGACATGCCCTCGGACAGGCTGTGGCCCCGCTTGTGGCTGACCCGTCGTTTGTGCTGCTGCTTGTCTCCCTCCTCATCGTGCTGGTCGTTCTCGTGCGAGGCGTGCCCGCCGCCGTTGCTGGCCATATGGTGGCCTCTCCCTTCCTTCTTGGTTGGCAGGGAGAGATTTTTATTACTAAAATAAAAGATGATAAAAAGAAAACATATTTAAATACAGGTCACGTGGTTGCTGCTCGGCGACAGGTGTTGGAGGTCACGCGGTGTGTGTGGCTACGGGGAGTATTCCAGTTCGGTGTAGAGGCCAAAGTGGTCGGATGGCCACAGGTTCTGTGATGGAGCGGATGAGCACGGGCGCAGATCATTGTGAGGATGGCAGCACGCACCTTGTATCCCGGCAGGGGCTGAGTGCCGATCATCTGTATCGATTTGGGCTGCCACTTGCCCTGGGCCGACTTCCATATCACCCTGTCATACCTGCACGCCACGAAGGTGAGTCTTCTACTCCCTGTGACCGACTGGTGGTGTGGACAAACGGAAGGAGGGAACGGGCACCTCATCTGCTCATTTCCACCGATCATCTTGTTGACCCCAGTGTCGAAGGTGAGGCCGCGCAGGTCGGGGTGGACCTTGGCCCACACGTCCACGTAATCGGGGTAGAGACGGGCCAGGTTGTTGTTCTCCAGAGGAGCAGCACTGTTGCACCAATCGATCAGCCTTGCTTGGTGTAAATCGTTACACGATAGGAGGTGAGCAAGAGACGTACGCGGAATAGAAGTTGCACTCCGAATCAACGTTGAAGTCGCCCAGCAGTCCCGCATGCGCCGACGAGTCCAAGGCTCCTGAACACCAAACATATAGGAATATCATATATGAATAAAAGAATTACAAAAAACAATTAAGCTTGGTTGTGCCGACAAGCACCGGCGATGATCTCGAGCTGCTTCTCCCGATAGGGAGCTTGGTCCAAGCTCTCCAGATGGACCGTTCCGATGCTCACCTGGTGCGTGTACGTTGTAGAAAGGTGAGCACAGGTCGGCCAATGCTTATTGGGGGAGGCCGACGGCACCGTTTCGTTGTTGATGGTGAAGGAGGCGATCAGCGCAGAGCGCCCCATGTTGGTGGGCAGCCACCACATGGAGAGCTGGGTCATTGGTAACCTCGAGAGCAGCACCACTCCGTACCTGGCCACCAACCAACCACCTCACGTCAGCCACAGGGCAAGAGACGGACAGCATCCATTGGCTCACCCACCCGCGGAGCGTGCGCCCGTCGACGTCGGAGACTGTGTAGTTCTTCTGCACGAATTCGTTGTTGATCATCTCTGCGATCCACTCGTCTGTCGCTGTGTTACGACACGTTTCAGATAACCGAACGGGACGGCCTTAGCGTGTTTGTGTCTGTGTCAGGGAGGTGGCGGGAGTAGAGACCTTCCTGGATGCAGACCACGTCCGCTTCAAGCTGCTGCAGCATGTGCAGTATGGTGCGGATCCTGTCCCCGCCCAACGTTGTCCAGCCAATGAGGAGAAGGCCGGCAGGTCAAGGTGTAGAGGATATCTAACCTGACCCTTCGGGCGTGTTCTCCAAACCACACGTTGTAGGTGACCAGCTTGAGCGTCTTCGTATCCACGCTGCGGGCCTCTCGCTGCTGCCCACGCCGAACATGCAGATAGAGCAGATAAATAAAAAATACAATACACGCTATGTTGTCTGCATGTCGTGGCTATACCACTTGCTGCGCAGTGAGCATGAGCCACTTGTTCTGTTCTGCGCAAAAGCGCCACTGGCGCACGGCATAAGAAGGTGATGTTCCGATGGCGTTCATCCTGCTGTTCTATCGTATCTCTGTTGTCTATGTTCTTTATGACACAAAAAAAAAAGTTCCAGGTTTATCTCCACCGTCTGCTCGGTAATCAATTTAACGGAAATAAAACCTGCTTCTTCACTCAAGCGGAACAAAAAAGCACCCGGTTGGTTAACATGCAACATATGAGGGCGTCTTGTTTGTGATGAAAACTTCTCCATACACCTCATCCCTGTACGATCCAGACCGCGAGTTCTCCTGCAGCTCACCGGCCGTGCTTTGGCCCAAGGCATTTGGGGCATAACATAACCAGTGTTGGCAGAGAACACCCAGAGCAAGCTTTACTTTTTCCTGAATAATTCTGGATTTTTGTTCACCACGCCCAAAAACAGGAGGCCTTAAAGGACACCGCACCATCACACCACCCCAGCACCTCAACCACCAAAACAACAAACCCACTGGCATGACACGATCAAGGAACAGCAGGAGAGGCACGCGAAGGCTGATTCTGTCGTGGATGTATGGAGACTGCGGCGGAGCCGAGGTACACCGCAGCATCCGGACTGCCAACCGAGGCGTGCTGTCCCGTCTCCTTGATGACAACGACACCGAGGGCGACGCCTCGGCGTGGATCGATGGCAAGGAGCACGCCAGCCGCACCTCCAAGATCTACTGGCTGCGTCACAACCCCACTTGACCAGACCACTGGGAGAAGTAGAAACCTACACCTGCCACGAGAAGGAGATACCTAGACGCTCATGTAACCGAAAACGCCGACCAGAGGAACCGGCAAAGGCGTTGCCGAGAGGAGCCCAAGGACGAGACAACGGTCTAGTGCCCTTGAAAACAAGTAAACGTGTTCCAAAGAAGCAAGATAACGATGTGGGGCAGGAGAGAAGGGAAAGGGCCGCACGCATCACAAAGGCTGCGTTTTTGTTTTTGGCGCGAAAGCAGCTCTCGGCATTAAAGAAGGAGAAAGCTCAAAAGATCTGTCGTTCGCAATGGTGCTTCTCACAATTCTCAAGAAGCTCAAACTCAAAGAGAAGGAAATGCGTATCCTCATCCTGTACGATAACACCTTACTACGATAATCGTATTTTATTTTATTTTATTTTATTTATTTATGTATAAATGCAAGGGGCCTGGACAACGCAGGCAAGACTACCTGCGTGAAGAAGTTCAACGGGGAGGACATCAACGAAATCAGTCCCACACTGGGCTTCAGCATCAAGACCCTCGAATTCAAAGAGTGCGCCCTTCTCATTCTTCACGCAGGTCGTCTTGCCTGCGCCAGCTTGTAGTCTCACTCCGCTTGCGTCTGCGGCGATGAAGCTATCAGCTGAGCGTGTGGTCCCTGCGCTCCTACTGGCGCAACTACTTTGAACAGACCGACGGAATCGTGTGGGTGGTGGACGCAGCCGACAAGCGACGGCTGGAGGACTGCCGCGCTGAGCTGGCCCAGCTCCTGCTCGAAGAGGTGCGAAGCCGACTGCAGCGGCGGCAACAGCTTTCCCTTCTGCGCTCTTTCTCTGACCAGCATGTGGTGCGCGTCGTGTGGTGTGCGGCGTAGAAACTGTCGGGAGCCTCGCTGCTGGTGTACGCCAACAAGCAGGACATCAAGGGGGCGCTCTCGCACGATGACATCGCTCACATGCTGGGGCTGCACGATATCAACCAACGGCACCGTCTTCCTCTCTTTCTTTGCTGTGGCTGGCCTATCAGACATGCTGATAGGCAATCCATTGGCGTAACTCTCGGGTGCACACACAGACACTGGCACATTCAGGGCTGCTCGGCGGTGACTGGAGAAGGGCTTGTCGAAGGGGTGGACTGGCTCGTGGGTGACATTGCCTCACGAATATACATGCTCGACTAGACTCGTGTGAAGGGCGTGAGGCCGCGAGGCCACGGCGACCGTAGCCACGAAGGATCTGTTCCTTCGAGGCAGGTGGGCCACAGCAAACGCCCGCCAGCATTTTCAAAGAACTCGACATTGGTGGCTCGATCAAACTCCTCGATTTGGCGTGCTGTTACAGCTGCCTTGCTGCTCCTTCGCTGTCAAGCCTGTATCCACTGCACTGGTGAGGTGATGCTTTTTTTTACTGATAATTCAATGATCATGAGCCTCTTCCACCATATAAACACACTATACATGTAAGGAAGGAGTTGGGTTGAAGGGCTTGCAAAAAAGGGGCAGGTGAAAGCATTTTGGCACCTCATGGGATGAATAGTAGCCAAGACAACAATCTCATGCACAGACTTGCTGTGCAGCTTGGCATTGGTGCTGAATTTGCAACAGTAAGACCACCTTAATTGCAACCACCAAACAATACGTAACACAGGACATGAGTGTGTGAGTGGATTGCAAGAGAATACGTGTTGGGTACCAGGTGATAGGGAGAAGAAGAGGGCACCTGATGCTGGGTAAAGAACTCTTTCCTTTCTATTAAATAAAATCAAAAAGAAACGAAAACAGAATCCGTCGAATTTCGTAGTCGGCCAATGACTGGAGAACGACGTGTGGTCAACCCGGGTCAAGCGAAGAGTTCCGTGTTGTGGTGGTCTCACAGCCGGTGATCCTAATCGATTTACTTCACCCAAAGATGGTACGCAAGGCCCTGATTCCGCTTCATCAAGCGCGTTCGCAGCGCTGAGACGCTACGCTGACACGCAAGCGGCGCAGTAGTATTTTTCATTTAAGCCTCATTTATTTTGGTGTACATGTCCTCACTTAATTGGCACTCGCCCCATTGCAGTCGTCCGCTCGGTTCGAAAGGTCGTTCAACCTCAAGGACATCGGCACACTGCAGTATCTGCGTCACCTCACGCAGCTGCTTGCCACTGTCTTTGCCAATGGCAAGATCCTCGGCCTCGCTTCCACTGGTACCCGCCCCCGTTCACTGCTCCGAAGCAGATCCCCCCCATTGGAGATTACTGTAAATTTGCAGGACACTGCCAATGACCTTCATCTGTCGATTTTCCTCATTTTATTGCCGTATTGGCACTCTACACGCCGCATCAATCTCAATCGCCCTTTCCCCCTTGTACGGCAGGCCTGATCGTGCCCTACTTGCACGTCACCCAGTCGCCCTGGTCCACCGTCCACGGCGCCTACGAGTCGCTCGAGTACACCATTGCTCGCGGCGTCTTCCCCCTGCTCGTGCTCGGCGTCATCTACCTCACCGCCGTCACCGTCGGTCGCCTCTTCTGCGGCTGGGCCTGCCCCTTCGGTCTTGTCCAGGTTTGCCCTCGTCTCAATTGCTATTCCATCTGCTCGAGATCCTCCTTCTCAGGAATCGCTACATTCATTTCAAATGTTATATGATTTATCACTTACGCGCGGGTCTGTGCCCACACAGGACGTCCTGAGCTACCTTCCCTTCAAGAAGGAGAAGCTGCCCGCCTCCACCACGAACCAGCTGAAGGACCTCAAGTGGGCCGTTCTCGGTTTCTCGCTCATCTCCGTCATCCTTGTCGCCTGGCGCCGCGCCTCCGCCTTGGGCCACGAGGATCCCATGGGCGTACGTCAACAACAACAACAACACACACAGAGAGAGAGAGAGAGAGAGGAAAGGAGCGAGTGCCTAATCGCTGAGTCGTTGTGTACAACGTTGCAGGTCTTCTCGGACTCTCCCTTCTCCGTCATCTCGCCCGCCGGTACCCTCTTCGCCTACCTGCCCTGGTTGGCCCTCTGGAACACGAACGTGATCCTCTCCGCCGGTACCGCTCCAGGCCCCCCTTCCTCGCCCTCTCTCCTATCCCTCTCTACGCTGCCCCGACGCCTCCTCTCCCGCTCGCGCGTTTTATTTTATTTATTTTATTCTTATTTTAATATTTTGCTATTTTTACAGGCCTGATCGCCTGGATCAAGCTCGCCCTCTTCGTGGCCGTGCTCGTGCCCTCTGTCTATATCCCCCGCTTCTTCTGCCGCTACCTGTGCCCCATGGGCACTCTCCTTGAGCCCCTCAGCAGCTACAAGGTTCGTCACCACCCGCGCCCGCACACATGCGCAGGCACAGGTCTTGAAGGCCTTGCGCAGCAGCAGCAGCAGCTCACCCGTGTGCGGTTGCCGTACAGGTGCTGCGCATTGCCCGTTCGTCCAAGACTTCGACCCTGGAGGCCAACAAGGTGCTCGCCGACGTGTGCCCCATGGGCGTGCAGCTCGAGAAGGAGGACTACGTGAGCGACCACCCCAGCTGCATCCACTGCGGCAAGTGCGTCACCGAGGCGCCCTCCGCCTTTGCGCAGACCCTCTTCGAGAAGGCCAACTAAGCCAGCGCCCGTTCCGGTCCTCGGTCGTACGACGACGACGACGACGACGACGACAAGGCATGCTGGGTGGGTTGCGTGTGCTCCGTTGTCGGGAGAGAAGAAGAGAAGATGATTTCAAAACGTTGTCGAAGTTGGCTTCGAGCAAAGAGATGTATCATGTAAACGATGTCGCCGCACTGTCGATGACCGAGCACCATGCTTGCGCAAGGAGGCCTCCGTGGTCCCCACTGCGTGTCTGCCTGTACAGAGGCCTTTAGCTAAAGGCGAGAGCCCACGTCGGCTGGGCGGCCACGAGGCCACGTCACGTAGAGCATGTTCTCTGGGCGGCACGGGGCGTGTTGTTGGGGGCCTGTCGACCTTTTCTGGCTACATGCTCCAGGCGCTGTTGCGTCCGTCGAGTTACCGGCGAAGAGCACGCGGGAGAAACCATCCAAAAATCCCTTTTGAGTAGAGAGCTGTTGTAGAGCAACAGCCGGGCACTCCTAACCGACCACGTCAGCGCGTCAAGCTTGCACACACACAAGTTCCTCTCTGACGCGCAACGCCCGCAAACACATCTGAGAGTATCAGATTGACCACATCCACAGCAACAAACAACCAGGTATGTAGAGGGGCCACCTTCGCCTGTTTCATCTCTGGATTTCTCTCTGAGGCTGATCAGCGAGTTGAAGCCCATCTCCCGCTTTTCTCCTCTTCCCTCCACTGGGCTAAAAGCCCTGCTAATCTTCACACCACGCGCACCTCCAGGCCACATTAACAATGTCAACCAGCGCAGCCGTCGCGAGGAGGCTAGGCGTCCTCGAGAGGCATCTGAAGGACAGCCCTTCCACATTCAACGCTCTTCTTGACAACAACGATGTCTGCGGAATCATCGCCTTCGTTGGCAGTGAGCCCGCTGCGCCCGTACTCATCGAGGGCCTCAAGGTGCTCGAATCGCGCGGCTACGATTCGGCAGGCATTGCTACGATTAACCCCACTACGCATGAGCTGGCCATGTCCAAGTACGCCAGCGTTGGCAAGACGAACAACGCCATCACCCTGCTCGAGCAGCACCTGGGCAAGCACGATGCCCACGTGGCCGGCATCGCACACACCCGTTGGGCCACGCATGGCGCCCGTACGGACGAGAATGCGCACCCCCACCTCGACCAGTCGGGTCGTATCGCGGTGGTGCACAACGGCGTTATCGAGAACTCCAACGAGCTCAAGAAGGAGCTCCAGTCGCAGCACGGCATTCACTTCAGGTCGGAGACCGACACCGAAGTCATCGCTCAGCTGGTACGCCCAGCTCGCCATTCTACGCTACGCATGGGCCAAGCCGCGACTCTTATTCACTGTCTGTGCTCTCTCGCTTTCTTCTAGCTCGGCGTGTATGTGAACCAGGGCATGTCCTTGCTGGAGGCCGTGAAGAAGACCCAGGATCGCCTCGAGGGCACCTGGGGTCTTGCCATCCTGGTACCGTTCTCTCTCCATCCATGCCCCTTCACGAATCCAACGTTAACGCGGTGGCTTGTTGCAACATCAAACAGGACAAGGAACACCCCGACCAGATCGTGGCCGTGAAGAACGGTTCGCCGCTGCTTGTTGGCATCGGCGAGGGCAAGATGTTCATCGCGTCGGAGTCGGCCGCCTTCTCGCGCTACACCAAGGAGTTCATCGATCTCGAGGACAAGGAGGTGGCCGTGCTTACCGCCAAGGGCCACTCGCTCGATCGCTCGAGGATCGAGCACGCGCCGCAGGAACACATCCAGCTCTCGCCCGCTCCCTGGCCCCACTGGACCATCAAAGGTATGCACCGCCACACCAATCGAGCTCTCTAGAGAGTCGCTGTAGCGGTCCCTCATCTCATGCTCGTGCTCGATTCGACCAGAAATCATGGAGCAGCCCGCCGCCATCAGCAGAGCGCTCAACTACGGAGGCCGCATTCTGGACGAGTCCAGCACCATGCTTGGCGGTCTTGATGGTTGGTTCACTTATCTGGCAATCGCGTCAACGTGTGCGCGCAACACGTTGTGACGTCGAGTACTCACGAGCCTGCCCACAGCCAACAGGGCCCTCCTGAGCGGCGTGGAGAACTTGGTGATCGCCGCCTGCGGCACTTCCTACTACGCCGGCATTGCTGGTGCCCAGTACATGAGGCACCTCAACGCCTTCAAGACCGTCCAGGGTACACCCGCTAGCGCTCAACGTACTACTAAACAGTGGTGCTGATCGTGATCGTCGCCTTCTTCGTCGTCGACTGCAGTTCTGGACGCCGCCGAGCTCACGGAGGAGGACATGCCCACCCACAAGGGCGGCCTGCTGGTCATCTCGCAGAGCGGTGAGACCAAGGACGTCTACACGGCCATGACCCTTGCCCAGCAGAGGGATATCCCCTGCTTCTCCGTCGTCAACGCGGTACTGTTGATGTTACTCATGACCAATCGCTGCTGCTTCGCTGGGCCGCTCACACAGCCATCTTCATCATCGCAGGTGGGCTCGCAAATCGCGCGCCACTCGACCTGTGGTGTCTACCTCAACGCCGGCAGAGAGCACGCCGTGGCCTCCACCAAGGCCTTCACTTGCCAGGTCACCGTACTCGCTCTCGTCGCCATTTGGTTCTCGCAGGTCAACGCTCCGCAAGACAAGCAGAAGAGGAAGGGTATCGCAATCACTTTCCTCGTCTTCTTGCCAATAGCAAAGACTCAGAAGCTCATTGTCGATCACTGGCGTCGCGTGTGCAGTGATGATCGAGGCGCTTCACCGTCTGCCCACCAACGTGGGCATGACCCTGCAGAGCATGCGCGACACGGTCAAGAAAATCGCCGCCAAGCTCTTCACCATGGGCCCGGGCGGCAAGATCGTCGACCACATGTTCATCCTCGGCAAGGGCGCCGCGCTGCCCGTCGCCCTCGAGGGCTCGCTCAAGATCAAGGAGATCAGCTACATCCATGCCGAGGGCTACCCCGGCGGAGCCCTCAAGCACGGGCCCTACGCCCTCATCGAAAAGGGTATGCGGCGGGTGTCCTCAAGTTGACCTATTCTCAACCAAGGCACGCCTTGACTCACGCGTTCTCTCCCCTGGCTTCGCTGTTTGCGCAGGCACGCCCATCATCCTGATCGTGTTGAACGACAAGCACGCCGCCAAGATGAAGACGGTCGCCGAAGAAGTGCGCGCCAGAGGCGCCTACACCATCGTCATCACCAACAACGTGCAGCTGTTCGAGCACGAGCTCGAAGTGAGCAAGGGCGTCGACTTTGACATCGTCAGGATCCCCAGCAACGGCCCCATGACCAACCTCCTCTCGGTTCTGCCCTTCCAGGTACTTGACGTCTGACCGTCCGCGATGGGCAACCTCGTCCACACGTCACAGCCATCTAACGCCGATCGATGATGTTGTATGTTGTGTTGTGTAGCTGTTGGCCTACGAGCTGTCGGTGATGCGGAAGGAGAACCCCGACAGGCCCAGGAACTTGGCCAAGGCCGTCACCGTCGACTGAGCCAACCTCGACCACCCGAGCTCGCTCTCTGAAGCCCGACAAGAAAGAGAGAGAGAGAGAGATGTGCTACGCCATCGCCAAGACACAGCGTTGGGAGGGCTTGCCGACGTCAGCAGTTTGTGTACAGGGAAGGGTACCAACACATGATAATACATACAAATATATAAAATCATATTTCTGAATCTTATAAATATATTCCTGTTTTCAGCCTCATTTATTAGAACGAAAATCAGAGGATGAGGGTTGTGGGGGTACTGCGAGGTAGCGGGAAGAGGGAGGGCTGGCGCCAGGGTGGCCCTGGCGTGGGTCCGCTTGAAATGAAATTGTCAGAAGGGGGTCAGTGTCTCGTCAGTTGGGTCAGCTGTTAGCACTTCACGCAGCACACGGCCACCACGGGAGGAAGAGGAAGAGGGTAGAAAACAAGGACACGCAGCACGTACGGTGAGAAAGCAGAGGTAAGGGTTAGTGGCGCCAACTGCGCAGGCGTGTGCGAGTGTGTGCGTTAGGCGCTGACAAATAAATAATAATAATAATAAAAAACACAACACAATACGGGACGGCGAGAGTCCAATTTTGTGGCGCGACTCTCGCTGGCCGTGGTGGCGGTGGTAATTCTTGTGG
>JANDJZ010001065.1:0-14034 GCA_027943245.1 Acanthamoeba sp. SK_2022b | reverse complement strand
GGGAGAGAGGGAGAGAGGGAGAGCGCAGGCGCCTGCGCGGGTACCTGGGCGGCGGTGATGTCGGCGGGAAGGGCGGACGGGAGGGTGGCCAGCTTGCGGGTGAGATAGGAGCCCCAGGCCTGCACGCGCTGGTCCTCCTTCTGGTCCTTGGGCTGGCGGCGCCAGCGCTTGATGCGCAGCTTCATCCTCTGCTGGTACTCCTGGTCGGAGGTGATCAGGTGCACCAGCTGCGCGTGCACCTGCTCCAGCTCGGCCAGGAGCTCCGCTCGTTCGGCCGGGGAGGTGGCGGCTGCGGCGTGGAACCGGGCCTGGAGAACCTTGAGCTGGCGGGTGCCCTGCTTGAGTTCGTCCCGCTTGTCGCAGCTCTCGAGGAAGGCGCGCATGCAGCTCACGCTCAGGTCGAGCGCGAACAACAGGTCCACCTGCTGGCTCTCCTCCTCTACCTCTGGTCTCCTCGCTGGCCCGCCCCCCTCGTCGCCTTGGTGGCCGTGCGCATGAGCGGCTAGCGCCGTCTTGAGTAACTTGTCGGCTGCCTCGAGCGGAGTGAGGACAGAGGCCGTACGCGAAAACGCGTCCAGACACAGCGCCTTGAAACGAAAAAACGTTTTTTTTGGGGGGGGGAGAGGGGGTTGGCAGAGAGTAAAAGAGAGGAGGGGGGGAGAGATCAGCATTGGGGAGGGGGAAGGGAGGTCGTACGACGTAGGTCATGATGGACTTGTCGTCGGGCTTGGAGTCGACCATTTCCGAGATCGAAATGAGCTGCGGCACGCCCCAGACAGAGTGGAGGACGCCAAACACCTTCTCCAGTAACTCCCGCTTCACACGCACGCACGCTCATCAGCACAGAGGTGCTCATGGTGTACCGCCAGTGTGTGGAGGCTGATGGAGGGGGGGGAGAGATAGAGAGAGAGAAAAAGAGAAAGAGAGAGAGAGAGAGAAAAAGAGAAAGAGCGAGACTGGACTGTACCAGGGTCATAGTGGCGGGGTCACTGGGAAGAAGGTCGGGTCGGTGCTTCTTGACCATAACGAAGAAAACCGTCCCGTCCTGGAACGCAGTGTCAAAGTTGCTCACCGGGGCAATCTGTGTCTGTGGATGGGCGGGGGGGGGGAATGAGGGCGAGATCTTCCCGAGGCGGAGGGGAGGTGGGGCAGAGGAAGAGGAGGAGGGGAGGTGGGGCAGAGGAAGAGGAGGATGATGATGCCTGCTGCTCAAGGGGTTGCGTCCGAGGGGAGTGACGCGGTGACGCGGGTGTGGGGGTGGACGTGGACGTGGACGTGGACGTGGCAGCGGTGGTGGGTGGCTCCTGGTCCTGCAAGAAGTTGTTGAGCCGCTCTAGCAGCCTGTCCTTGGCTGCGGAACCGCCACCCGCCGATACCAACAGGAGGGCGCGCGTTATTACGAACAAGCGAGTTCAGGGAGGCGCAAGTGAGAGGCCAAGCATGGGAGAGGAGGGATGCAGGAGCAAGTTGCACACCAGTGCCGCCATCTTCCATTTGTAGCTCATAGTGCATGATAAAGTGCCAGATGAGGGCGACGATTAGCTTCAAGTCACACTCTTCCACATCTGCAAACACCGCGCGGGAAATCATTTTGCAAGTCAATCAGCGGAGGGGAGGAGGAAGAACAAGAACAAGAACAAGAACAAGACCAAGAACAAGAACAACCAAGTGGCAGCACCTTCAGCAGAGATATTTTGTAGCTTCATCTTCTGGTCCCTCATGAAGTTAAAGCAGTGGAACAAGTTGTTGATACGGTGGATCTTCATCTTGGCGTTTTTGTTCAAACCTGTGACGCACTCGCCGCTGAGATCCTTGAGCAGCTTTGCCAGCAGCAAACCTAGTAAGGGAGCACCACCCGCGCGATTGCAGCCGCAGCTATCAGCTGATTCCTCCACAAAAGCCAAACCGCGCCCATGCACACCTCTGCTCCTCCTCCTCCTCCTCCTCGAGGCATACCATCCTGGAAGGCTGTGGAGAGCGCCTTGATCTGGCGGTGAGGTGGGAGGTAGTTGTTGCACCAGCCACGGAATGACTGAACTCACGCAAAATTACGGAAGGTGGCGGCTCGTTATTAAGAGAGGGGGGGGGACAAACAGATCAAACTGATGTGTTGAATGATGATAATGCTGATGGATTGTAACATGGAGTTGGAGAGAGTTCAACCTTGTACTGCATTCGCTGCCATGGTGCCAGCTCATAGAACTTGGGCTCCTCTTCCACCTCCATCCGCGCGTGACGGAATTCAATCTTTCTTGTGAAACAAAATAAACGAAAAAGCTGACGCTTAAAAATTGGCGCTGGGCCAGATAGCTATTTTGTAGACAGACGCACCGCCGCAGCCACAGTCGTCCGCCGATCATCTCGTGGGGCCTCCTTTCCTGCCATGAGTCCGTTCCAGTCCCGATCGGCGAGGTAGTGACAGGCGTTCGCACTCGAATGGTGGCCGGCGGAACTTGACAATACCAACAACTTGTAGTTCCAGTCAGTGTGTCATACTGTTCCAGCACTTGCAGCTACTCACCTTGTGCTTCTTGATGGTGATCCTGGTTGGCGGCATTGTTCCCCCTCCTCAGCATCCACAGTGCCTTGTGGTGCCCAAAGATATGCTCCAATTCAATGGCAAGCAAGTGGGAGGGAACCATTCCCAACCACAACAATCAAGGAATCACCACCAACAAAGACCTTACTAATTAACATGGCTGCTAGGAGGCGGGACGGTGTGTATTTGCTTGCACAACACAAACAAGCGGGCGCGCGTCGGGGCAGCACAGGGGCTAGAGCTCTGCTTTGTTGTCGTGGGGCGCCTCCTAGTCACGAAGGAGCGGACAACAGGGAAGACGGGGGCCCGAGTAAGCCACCCCCGAACCCCGCCATCATTCCACTCCGGAGCAGGGGGTACCTGCAGGATGTCCTGCTGGGCTACGCACCGAAGCACGACATTTTTTGAAGACTCTTGCAGCTCACCTGTGGCGATGAGTTCATCCAGAACGAAGTAGGCCTACGTTCCACACGTGATTAAACATACATGTTCAGCAGGCACACTACCCAGCCTCCACGAAGAAGTGCATTGCCCCACCTTGTGAAAGTTGAATATCAAGTCCAGCTCACACACCTGGTGCGGCACCACGTTAAGTCGGCTCACGGTGGGCAGCGGTAAAGATAACGAACGTACGTTTCCAAAATACTTGTCCAAGATCTCGACGAAGTGGTGGATTTCTTCAAGCGTCACCAACTCGTTATCGTTCCAGTCCACACAAGCAACGAAGTACAGGCTTGCATACCTGCCCCCCCCCACCGTTGGTATTTTGTTTTGTTTTGCTCAAGGAAAAGGATAGGTCGGGGATGGGGCACCTTTTGTAGATGAGCTTATGTTCCTTCCACTCGATTATGTTACAGTAACGTGTATGACGATTCAACACCAGAGTGGACACCTCTCGCGAGAAACGAGCGCGTTGTTTGGCCGTGTAGGTTGAGTACCACTTGGCTAAGCGCGTCTTGCCCTGCCTGTTGAGCAACAGCACAAAGTGAATCATGAAGCGATTATTTTTTTATATGATAATCCTTTTTCTCTTCTGCCCCATTTTCTCCAGGCCAGTAACGAGCGCGTTCCGGGCGGTCTTCCGCAAGGGCTGGCCGGACAGACACGTTCTTAGTACTCGTACCCACTCTCTCTTCTTTAACACTGTTCCTTTATTGAACACTCTTACAAGACCCCACCGTTTTCAACCTCGTTCTTGCGTCCCCGGCTTCACGACACTCACCCGTTGACGCGGGTATGTAAAATACGCGTCGGCTCTCCAAGGTCCAGGTCTTATGGAAACGCTTGCAACGGCGCCGGTCTTTGGTCGGATGTTCAACGTCTTCATCCAGCCCCGGCGAGCGCACGCATTGGGGACGGGACCTCTCGCGCACCGATGCCAAGAAACCCAACGCAAGCGGAGTTCTCTATACGTCGCTGGAGGATGCGGCGCTCGCCCGTATCAGGCCACCGCGACCACCACGGCGCACGCAACAACGGGCCGCTGCCACCCTGCGCCGTCGATTCGCCAAGCAAAGCCAAACTTTGAGCCAACTGGCTGGCTAAAGCGCTGAAGAGAAAACGGTGGCTGGCAGAAAAACGGATATCTTATTCACGATTCGAGACGAGAGATAGATTATGGAGAACACAGCAATATTGGCACCCAGCGAGACGGTCTACTTGAGTACGGAGGGGAGCTTGCCCCCCGCCAGCGCCTCTTCGGAACGGTTGCGCGGCAAGCTGCGACGATACCTGGAGGCAAAGCCAACTGTGTGGATGATGAATCTCCTCACCTTCGTCACCGGCATCTTCCTATGCGTGGCTATTTTTCTCGGCATGCTGGCAGGCTTCAGCCTCCTTCGCTGGATAGGCGGCCTCGCCCTTTTGTACCCTCCCGGCCTCAAATTAATTAATCAGGCCTACAATCAGCTCATGATGTTGGTTTCCTTACATATCCCCCCCCCCCCCGGAATGGCGCGTCGCGCAGATTCTGCAGCGTGATGGTGGTGATGGCAGCGTTTCCCCTTCCGCAAATACGAGACATCGTTTTTCGCTGGGCCATGTTCCTTGCCGCCTACAATGGCCGAGGCATTTTCACCTTCTGGTGCCCCCTCCTCGTTTCTTGGAGGGGTGGATATCGTTGCTCAGGAGCTCATCGCGGTGTGCATAGCTAATGTGTGTGGTGTGTGTGTGTGTGTGTGTGTGTGTGTGTGTGTTGCCGCTTTGCATGCAAAGCGTCGGGCTGTTAACGACCATCATGGGCCCACTGGGTGTGCTGGCTGGCATCTTAGCGATGCTTGTTGGTGCAATGCACCTCCTGCTGTACATCTACTTCCGCGATATCATCGAGGAAGACTACAGGAAGAGTACGTTTCCATTTCTAGACATTTGGTGTGCACTTGACCCGCCTCACCGCCACTCTGCCGAAGTCGAGGGCAGACACAAGGGGGACGCACGGGACCAGGTGGAGGTCGCAATGGAGCCTGACCCCAATGTGCTTGGAGACTTTTACTCGACCACGCTACACCAGGGCACCTTCAGCAGCACCACCTATGGGTCTGTGGATGACAGCAAGACCTACAGATCCACCGCTCCCACCTATGAAGTCCTCCCTGTGGGTGGGAGATAGGTAAATGACTGCACTTTATTTCCATTGTGGTTGCCCCTTTGGCACGGCTAGTGATGCTTGGGTTCGGACAGGGCAAGGTGATGGGGCTTGTTCTGGCGGCAAGAAGGGTACCCTGAGGAAGGTGCCCCGCCTTGCTAAAGAACTTCCACAAGAACAGCGCATGAGTCACATTCTCGGCTACGTGAGGCCATGTTAATCACTGTGTGGGATGTTGGTACACTTTAGTGCGTAAGCCTGTCTGCAACCATGCTGATCCCAACATGTAGGTTCAAACGTGCAGCTTCCAACACAAGGTGTATTCAAATGCAGTCCAACCTGACCCGCATATTCAAACATTTGGCGATGTCCTGCTGCTCACTTGGCATGAGAGCAAGTCATCAGTAATCATTAACAGGGGGTACAGAATAAGGTGACATTGTCACTTTAACATTGATCCCATGTACCTGGGAAAGAAAAAATACGTGGCGATACAGCTTTATTAGTTGGCATTAACCAGAGAATTAATTCTCCTTTGACCAAAATCAAAGCCACCTGCTACAACTGAATCAAGAGGACATTCCTCTATTTTTGTCAACAAAAACACTGTTTGTTGGTCAGGATGGAGAGAGTCATCTTATACATGCACATCACTGATACAATCAGAGAGCTTGCAATTAATTGTACTTATTGGTCACCTCATGCACCTTCAGCTGAGTTGGGAGATTGATGGTGCTTCCTGAAGTAAAGTGCTAAGGTGCTGTTAGTGCCAAGAAAATGCAGTTTCCTGCTGGAAACCGCTATTGTTGACACAATACTGTTCCCTTGCAATCAATGGCTGTGTTCAGTACAAATGTGGCATGGGTGGGCTTCTTTGTGAAGGTTTCACATTGGGTGGCAGTTTGTCTCATAAATCATCACCGCAGCATCACCACACCAACATCACCACAACATCACTACAACACCATACTATCCCACAACAACACCACTACAACACCAAAACACAATGATCACACACCAACACCAACACCAACAACCAACAACCAACAACCAACACCAACAACTAACACCACACAACATCACCATAACATCACCACAACACCACAAGACCACCACAAGACCACCACCACAACCACATCATCACAACACCACCACAACATCACCATAAGACACCACACCACCACAACATCACCTTAACATACCACAACATCACAACACCACCACAACACCATCACAACAGCAACCTCACCCCAATTATATAGGCGGTACATCACCACACCATCACAACATCATCCACACCACATCACCACAACACCACCACGCCACCACGCCACCACACCACCACACCACAACACCACACCATCACCACACCACCACCACAACACCACAACCAACACCACCACCACACCACCACAACACCACAACCAACACCACCACCACAACACCACACCATCACACCATCACCACACCACCACCATCATCATAACAACATTGTCACAACACCTCACCAACCCCACAACATCACCAACACCACACCACAACGCTACAACATCATCACAGCACCATCTCAACACCACACAACCACTATTACATCATCATAACAACATTGTCACAACACCTCACCAACCCCACAACATCACCAACACCACACCACAACAATATCCTCACCACAACACCACAACATCACCATCGTACCACCACAACACTACCACACCACCACACCACCAAACCATCACCAAAACACCACTGTCACCATAGTACCACAACACCACCACAACACCATACCACCACCACAACATCACCACAACCACAATACCACACAAACACCACCACAAAAACACACCAGCACCACACCGCCACTACACCACTGCACCACACCACAACACCAGCACAAAACCAAAAACACCTCAACATCACCACAAAACCACACCATAACCACACCAGCACCACAACAATACACCATCAACACCAGATATGCACCTCACCATCACCACAACATCACACCACAACCTCACCACCACAATGTCACCACCACAACACCACCACACCATCATGACATCACCACACAACAACACCACACCATTCCCACACCATCACCACCACACCACCACACCACCACACCACCACACCACCACACCACCACACCACCACCACCACCACCATTACACCACCACATCACCACAATACCACACCACACCACAACACCACCACCACAGCAATACCACACCAGCACCACAACATCACCACTACAACACCACCACAATATTACCACAACAACACCACTACAACCACAACACCACACCCTCACCACACCATTTCCACATCACCACCCCACACCACCACACTACCACCAGACCACTACACAACACCACCACACCACCACCACACCAAGGGGTACTCACCATGGGTTCGGTTCATGAGGGGGGGACAAACAGATTCAAGTGGCTGAGGAGACAATCAAGCAGGTTGGCCGAGAGCCAACGGTGGCCCACGACAAGGCCCATGGCGGGCTGCCCTTGAGACAGTGAAGAGAGCGAGGAGAGCAGCAGTGATAGCAGTGAACATGAAGGACCCCCCAAGAAGCAGCGGCCAACCACAAGCAAGAAAGCGGCCAAGGGCGAGAGTGGCGAGGAGGACAAGTGGCGCACAGCGATTGTGGCAGGCTCACACGGCCTGTATGGAGCCATGGCGTCAATGGTGGCACTGATTCTCAAACACACACCTGACGACGACGAGGCCAGGCACTACGGAGCTTACTGGAAGAAGGTCACTGACACGCTCGACACGCTCGTGGTGCGGATGAAGGTTGTGTGGGACACCTACCCCATCTTTTCCTGAGCAATGATGATGATGATGCTCTCTCTTTGGTTAACAGCATGGCGCAGTTGGTTCAGTTGGTGCACCCTCTCCATTTCCATTGGATATGTAATAAACACACACCACCACACCCCTCCACACCACACCACCACACAACAACAAAATGTTGCACAACTGTGTGCTGTGGTTGTGTTGTGGTAATTGTATTGGTGTGGTGGTGTTGTGGTGATGGAGTGATGATGGTGGTATGTTGTAGTGTTGTGGTGGTGGTGTGGTGATGCTGTGGTGATGTTGTGGTGGGGCTGAGTTGACGTTGTGGCGCTGTTGTGGTGTTGTGGTGGTGTTAGGCAATGTTGTGGTGGTTGTGTGGTAGTGTTGTGCAGTGTGATGGTGTTGTGGTGATGTGGTGGTGGTGGTGGTGTTATATTGCTCGCTCGGAGTCATACAAACAGGAGTCAGTCAGATCCTAGAATGAGGGTGGATGCGCCAACCTTGGCGACCTCCACTGCACAGAGGTAACAATCCACAGCGCCACTGCGCCACTGCGCCAACCGCCCTGATCTGCTCCCTCCGCAGACTACCCATCATGGGCGCATTGGCGCCACCAATTCGCAACGAGTGCGAGGAGACCACAGCATCCAGGCCGGCGTTGCGCACCCATCTCTTGCAGACAGAGGTGATGGCGCTAGACGTAGCCGACGTCTGCTGGCGAAACAGCAGCCCACGCGCCTTGCCCCGAAGCGCCATGAACCCACGATGCAGGCGAACCGGGCCGACGTGGGCTCTACAAAGACCTTGAACCCGCGGCCAGCCTGATCCACCTTGGAGGAGCGCACATACACGCGCAGGAGCTCGCGATCCGGCAGCCAAGCCACGTCCTAAGCAGCAGGGCATCTCGCACCCACAGCCCGCCTGACGCGGGCCCACGCTGCACGTGCACGTGCCAAGCGCGCACAGGGAATGGGTCCCGCCGGAAGTCGCGCTTGCCCTCTCGCGCCCACGCCCTCACCACGCCGTCGGCCAGGAGCTTCACCTGGGGATCGGCGCTGGGCGACGCAAACCCAGCCAGCACGTGCTCCCGCCCAACGCCACAACGCAGCGTAGCTCAGAACCGTGGAAGCCGCCTGCTGCCCGCTAAGAGCTGCGCCCGCCGTGGAACAACGACTTCGCCTTCCCACCCCCTGCAAGCTCGGCGGTGGCGGCAACAGCCAACTTTATTGAGAGCATCACCAGGGCGCCAACGCCCAGCATCAACCGTCAACGGTGCCCTGGCGGCAATATCAGCGCTCTACGAGTGCTGGACCTCCACCCAACCAAGGACCCCTTCATCTCTCGCTTGCGCAAGGGTATCGTACGCACGCGGACCAAGTGACCCATTGAGATAAGCTCGACCTTTGACCTGACCGCTCTGCGCCACCTCTTCACCCGCTGGGGAGACTTCCAAGGAGCAGCTCCGCAGCAAGCTGCTGGCGCTACTATGCCTAGTTGGCACCTTCAGAGTGTAGCCCACGGCCCTCCCACTCTTTGATGCCGTCGACAAAGCTTCCGCGAGAGACCAGCGGGGGGGGCCCATCGTCGGCTACAAGAATGATCGTTTTGGCGAGGGGAACACTGTCACCATCCTGCCTTCCTCAGACCCCCTATGCTGCCCAGTCCACGCGTTCCTTGACTGGAAAGCAATAACGAGGCCAGCCTGCCTGGGCGTCAGGGAGTGCAAGCTCCTCTTTCCCCTGGACGACCCCTCTTGGACGCTCCAACCCAATGAGTGCACAATGATCTTGCGCGACCTCGAGGTGGGGATGGACGTGAAGATGTTCAAGCCTAAGAACGAAAATCCAGCATCATGGCCGGACTGAACGTGGGCGTCCATCCAGACACAATCCTCAAATTTGGCGGCTGGTACAGCGCCGAAACAATTTGTTTGTTTCTCTCATTACGGAGTAACCAAACATACAGAGTGGTCTTTACTGGTGATAATATTGCTTCAGCTTGGGAATAAAGACGTGACCCAGCTGCAGGTCAAGCACCAGTCCCATGACCTCCACCCACTGTGCTGCCTACCCACCCCAAGCACTGGAGGGTGGGCACAATGATGAGGTCCTGGACCCACAAGAGCTCCTCTACTGATGAACCACCACAGTAAAGTCATCCACTAAGATGAAGATCAGTACCCCCAGCACCCACCAGTACTTGACCATGGCTGCCCAGCTGGCTGGCTGAGGTTTGAAGGGGGCTTGGCAACCACAACATCACTGCAACACCACAACAAATACCACAACACCACCACCCCACCACCACTGCACCACCACAACCACACCATAACTCTACCAGAGGGACCCCTTCCCAAATTGGGGTAGGCCCGGCGGGCCGCCTGTGGTGGTGGTGATAGTGGTGTTGTTGTGATGTGGTGGTGTGGTGTCGTGGTGTTGTTGTTGTGGTGTTGTGGTGTTGTGGTGTTGTGCTATGGTGATGGTGTGGTTGTGTTGATGTTGTGGTGTTGTGTTGTTGAGGTGTGTGGTGTTGTGGTTGAGTAGTGGTAATGTTGTGGTGTTGTGGTAGTGAGGAGCGTTGTGGTGATGTTGTGGTGAAATTGTGGTGGTGTGGTGATATAATGGTGCCACCATCACACTACACCACAACACCATCACGTCACCACAACAATCCACAACACCACAACACAACCACCACACCACAACACACAATTTCACCACAACACCACCACAACGCTCCTCACTACCACAACCACCACACACCACACAACCACCACATCACCACCACCACCACAACATCATCACCACAACACCACAACCACCACACACCACACAACCACAACATCACCACCACCATCACAACATCATCACACCACAACACCGCAACACCATAACATCATCACAACACCAAAACATCAACAAAACACCACAACATCACCATGGTGTTGTGTTGTTGTTGTAATGTTATGGTGTTGTGGTGGTGTTGTGCTGATGGTGTGGTGGTGTTGTGGTGTTATGGTTTGTGGTGGTGTTGTGATGATGTTGTTGTTGTGTTGTGGTGTTATGGTTTGTGGTGGTGTTGTGATGATGTTGTTGTTGTGTTGTTGGTGTGGTGGGTGTTGTGATGGTGTTGTGGTGTTATGTTGCTATTGTTTTGGTGGTGTTGTTGTTGTAGTGGTGAAGTTGTGGGGGTGTTGTTGTGGTAGTGTTGTGGTTGTGTGGTGGTGATGTTTTGATGTGGTGATGTCGTGGTGATGTTGTGGTAGTGATGTTGTGGTGATGTGGTGAGTTGTGATGATGTTGTTGATGGTGTTGTGGGGATGTTGTGGTGGTAGTGCGGTGTTGAGGTGATGTTGTTGATGGTGTTGGGGGGGGGGGTTGTAGTGGTGTTATGGCGTTGTGGTGGTGATATGGTGTTGTGGTGCAGTGTGGTGATGTTGAGGTGTTGTTGTGGTGTGGTGGTGATGTGCTATTGATCACAACAGCAAAGTACCACCTCACTAGCACCACACCACCACAATGTTGTGGTGGTGTTGTGGTGATGGTGTGGTGTTGGTGTGGTGGTGTGGTGATGGTGTTGTGGTGATGGTGTGGAGTTGAGGTGTTGTGGGGTTGGTGCTGTGGTGTTGTTGTGATTGTGTGGTGGTGTGGTGTTGTGGTGGTGTTGTGGTGTTGTTTTGATGGTGTGGTGGTGTGGTGATGGTGTTGCGGTGTTGTTGTGATGGTGTTGTGGTGATGGTGTTGTGTTGTGGTGTGGTGGTGTTGTGGTGGTGTGTTGGTGGTGATTGTGTTGTGTTGTGGTTATGTTGTGGTGTTTGTGTGGTGTTGTGATGATGTTGTGGTAATGTTGTGGTGGTGTTGTGTTGTGGCGATGGTGTGGTGGTGGTGGTGGTGTGATGGTGGTGTGGTGATGGTGTTGGTGGTGTGGTGATGTTGTAGGTGGTGGTGATGTTGTGCAGTGGTGTTTTTTTGGTGTTGTGGTGTGATGGTGTGATGGTGGTGGTGTGATGGTGGTGTGGTGAATGTACGCTTTGTGGTGAAGAGTAAAGTGTGAAGTGAGAGAGAACAGGGGTTCTCTCTGGTTTTATTGTTGTTGAATATATTGTTGTAGACAGTTGTACTACAACATAACTCCTAAACTTAAGGCATGTATGAGCTCATTAAGTCCTACCTCATTTGGTGTTCCAGAGTGTCTGTTGCTCTGAGTACCTTATTAGGTAACTCACAACAGTGGTGTGGTTATGTGGTGATGTTGTGGTAGTGGTTGTGGTGTTGTGGTGAGTTTGTGGTAGTGGTTGTGTGGTGGTGTTGTGGTTGAGTTGGTGGTGGTAATATGTGTTGTAGTGATGTTGTGTTGTGGGGTTGTCATGGTATAGTATTGTGGTGGTGTTGTGGAGATGTTGTGGTGGTGTGGTGGTGTTGTGGTGGTGTGGTGGTGTTGTAGTGTTGTGTGATGTTGTGGTGGCTGTGGTGATGTTGTGTTGTTGTGTTGCTGTAGGGATGTAGGGATGTTGATGTGATGTTGTGGTGATAGTGGTTTTGTGGTGGTGGTGTGGTTATGGTGTTGTGGTGGAAAAGGTGTGGTGCTATTGTTGTGGTGGTGATGGAATGGCGATGGTATGGTGGTGTTGTAGTTGTGGTCTTGTGGTGCTGGTGTGATGGTGCGGTTGGTGTGCGGTGTTGATGTGGTGTTGTGGTGCTGGTGGTGGTGTTGTGGTGTTATGATGGTGTTGTGGTGTTGTTGAGGTGGTGTTGTGGTGTTGTTGAGGTGGTGTTATGGTGATGGTGGGTGTTGTGGTGGTGTTGTGGTGGTGTTGTGGTGTTGATGTTCTATAGTATTGTGGTGGTGGTGTTGTGGTGGTGTTGTGGTGGTGTTGTGGTGGTGTTGTGGTGTTGATGTTCTGGTGTGGTGATAGTGCGGTGTTTGTGTGGTATCCTTGTGGTGTGATGGTGTTGTGGTAGTGGTGGTGTGTAGCAGTGTTGTTGTAACACCACAATATCACAGCACCACAAAAACACAACACTTACACAACACCACAACATCACCATCACCACAACACCACCATAACGCCCCACAACACCACACTATAACCACCACAACACCACAACAACAACACCATAAATAACAACACCACAACAACAAGGTGGTGTTGTGTTGTTGTGGCGTTGTGGTGATGTTGTGGTGGTTTTGTTGGTGTGGAGGTGTAGTTGTGGTGATGTTGTGGTGTGGAGGTGTGGAAATGTGGTTTGGTGTTGTTGTGGTTGTAGTGGTGTGGTGGTGTTGTGTAGTGGTGCTGGTGTGGTGATGTTGTGGCGGTTTTGTGGTGTTATGATGGTGTGGTGTTGTGGTATTGTTGTGGTGATGTGGTAGTGAGGTTGTTCTTGTGTTGTGGTGGTGGTGTAGTGGTGTGGTGTTGTTGTGGTGGTGTAGGTTGTGATGTTGGGTTGTGGTGATGGTGGGGTAATGTTGTAGTGGTGGCCTGGTGTTGTGATGGTGCAGTGTCTGCGGAGTTGATGTAGTGGTGTTGTTGTATGGTGTGGTGGTGATGCTGTGGTGGTTATAAAATGATGATGTAGTGTTGTGGCGATGTTGTATGGTGTTGTTGTGGTTGTGTTGTGGTAATGTTGTGGTAGAGTGGTGGTGTGGTGTTGTGGTGGTTTTGTGTTGTTGTTCTGATATCGTGGTGATGTTGTGGTGGTGTTGTGGTGATGTTGTGGTGGTGTTGTGGTGGTGGTTTTGTGGTGATGTTATGTTGTGGTGTTGTGGTGATGGTGTTGTGGTAATGTAGTGGTGGTGATGTTGTGGTGATGTTGTGGTGGTGATGTTGTGGTGATGTTGTGGTGTTGTGGTGATTGTGGTGGTGGTGTGGTTTTGTGGGGATGATATGGGGACTTGTTGTGGTGTGGGTTGTGGTGATGTGGTGGTGGTGTGGTGATCACCATACCAACACAACACCACCTCAACACCACCACGTCACCACAACATCACCACAACACCACAACACACCACAACACCACCACCACCACCACCATTACAACATCACCACAACATCACCAACACCACCACCACACCACCACAACATCACCACAACACACCACAACAC
>JANDJZ010001064.1:0-10922 GCA_027943245.1 Acanthamoeba sp. SK_2022b | reverse complement strand
ACCCGCTCGACGCGCTCGACGATGAGGCCGACCCGGCCGACGCCGAGCTGCCATGGGTCGACGGCAGCCCCCACGAGCCGTAGAGGCTGCGCCGCGTCGCCTTGGCCTCGCGCGCGCTCGTGTCGCCGCCGCCGCCGCTCGACGACGAGCTCCGGGAGGTGAACGAGGTGCCGGCCGAGGTGGAGTCGCCGTGCATGGAGGACAGGCGCGTCATGATCTCGAGGAAGGTGGGCCTGATGACCGGGTCGCGGTGCCAGCAGCTGCTGATCAGCTGCTCGTACTCGGCGGGACACGTGAGCACCTCGGGCATCCGCGGCCGGATGTCGTCCCTGATCACCGCCACCGCCACCGCCGCCAGACTTTGGCAAGAGAGGGGTCAGCCACCCTTGAAGGAAATTGGGGGGAAGGAGGGGTGATGGGAACCTCATGCCAAAGTAGGGCTGCTCGCGGGTGAGGAGCTCCCACAGGATGATGCCGAACGAGTAGACGTCGGCCAGGATGTAGTCCACGTCGGCCGACTCGTTGAGCACCTCCGGCGCCGTCCAGTGCACGCTGCCGGCAACGTCCTTTTGCGCGTCGCCCTTGCGCGCGTCCTCGCGAAACTTGGTGAGGCCGAAATCCGACACCTTGACATTCCTGGGAAATTCGTATGAACGCGTTGTGAGCTTAGCGTGCTTGCCATATCGCAGCGAGGCCTGCTGCAGCAACTACGGAACGCACCACTTGTTGTCGAGCAGGAGGTTGAGCGACTTGAGGTCGCGGTGCACGATGCCCGACGAGTGGAGGAAGTGCATGCCCTTGGAGGCCTGGTAGGCCATCTTGGCCTTGAGCGCAAACGGAATCTCTGGAATGAGCTCGTTGTGCAGCAACTGCGCCCCAACGAAGACGTAAGCGCTCGCCCACATTTGGGTGGGGGGGAGGGAGAGGAGAGACGAACCTCAAAGAGGGAGCCCAGCGACATGAACTCCATCACTACCACCGGAGAGACAAAAAAGACCAGATGAGCACACGAACAGACATGACACGACGCGACACTCTGGATAGGCAGGGGTTGTACCGATGCACATCTTGGGGGCCTTGGTCGACGCCGCCATAAACAGCACCACGTTCGGATGCCGCAGTGAAGTCATCACCCGCACCTGTTGAGCGAGTCAGCCATGCGTTGTGTGTTGTGTGCGCGTGTTGTGTGGGGGAGAAGAGGGTGAACCTCATCCTGGAAGCTCTTCTCCATGTCCTTGGTGACCTTCTCCGCGGCCATGACCTTGACGGCCACTTCGGTGCCCTTCCACATGGCCTTGTGGACCGCGCCGAAGCCGCCGGTGCCCAGCTGCTCGCCCACCTCGAGCTCCGAGTAGTCGATCTCCCAGTCGTCGGTCTTGTTGCTCGTGTACTTGACCACGATCAACACCAGCACGACGATCAAGCCCGCCACCGCCACCAGCACGATCACCGCCACCGGAATTGCCACCGCTGAATTGATTTAATTCGAAAAAGGGTTAGATTCGCCGCAGTCACTGCTGCGAATTAAAAATAAATTAAAGGGTTTAACTTTAATTTAATAAATAAAGCTTTGATAATAATAATAATAATAATAATAATAATAATAATAATAATAAAAAAGAGGCGCTGTACCAATGGCAATGGTGGAGTCTGAGCTCGCCGATTCGAAGTCTTCGCAGTACTGGCCGGTCCTTCCGCTCGGGCACACGCACGCCTGGTCGACGCATGACCCGACATCGGAGCACAGCTGGCCATCGTTGATGCACGCGGCGATCTCGCTCACCGCCACCCCATCGCACGTGAACGCCTTGAGCTGGTTGAGGAGCAGTCTCTTCAGCACGGGCTCGCTGGACCCCAGGATGTAACCCTGCCTCGCGGCCGACAGGCTGGCCCTGGCATTGGTCTGCGTGTAGTGGAGGAAGCTGGCCAGCGCGGCTGCCTTATTGCAGTCCTCCATCGTCTGGCTCCGATAGATGAACGCCGCAAACGCACACAGCGGCCAGCTGTCACTTCCCTCGGCTGTCTCGGTCGATTGGTAGGAGTTGGTTAATTGGTGGAAACAACAGAACGGAGAGGCGCGCGCAACGCACCGAGGATGATGCCCCCGTAGGTGGGCGCCTTGGTGTAGATCAGATAGTTGTGCAGCGCACTCGCATACGACGCCGAGTTGGCGCGCACCAACACGCCCGCCTTGTTGTACATGTTTGCCGCAGCAAGTCCGCGCGACTAAACACATCACCACACACATCGCACAACGAGAAGCCCGTGTTATATAGAGACGAGGATGGTGATTCAACCCAAGCACCGCGTGCCAGTCTAGCCAGTACCAGGAGAACGGCAGAACGTAGGGTGACGCCGAACCCATCGGCGGTGCTGGCCAACGTTGACACCAGTGTCGAGTAGTTGCTGGCCAGCTGCGTGGTGGCCAGATCCTGAACCGGGAAAATGCCCATGTCCGTTACTCCCACCTGTGCGGCACGAAGGAAATGAAAGGAAAATATGTGAGAAAAGAACTGGAAAATGGAAAAGGCAGTCTCGCGAGACCTGTTGCGCGAAAGCGGGCACGGTCATGTTGAGCAAGGTGGTGAAGCTCTCGGTGATCGGCGAGCTCGAGGTCTGCACGATGACCTGGATCGGGCGGGCGGGCAGGGCCGCCACCGTGGCGTTAGAGTTGAGGGCCAGGATGCGCGGGTCGTTCCACATGGTGAGGGTGCCCAGGTAGATGGCCGCCAGCGTCTCAAAGTCGAGCACCAGATCCAGCCCGTCCAGCTCCACCAAATTGTAATCTGGTCTCGCGCAGAGAGAGAGAGAGAGGGAGGGAGTCAGTCATTGCTGCCAACGTCTCAATAAGGAGGCGGGCCGGAGGAGGAGGGAGGAGCGCACTGGGAACCATGCCGAATACGGCGGCAGGGGCGAGGGCGATGTCGGGGACGGCGGTGGTCCACTCGGCGTCGATGCCGTCGATCGACGTGCCAAAATCCTCGTCAGACGTGGCCAGCTGGCTCTTGGCCTGCCGCGCGGTCGTCTCGAAGTACTTGATGGTGACCTGGCTGGTCGACTGGCCGACCGACCACGCCGTGAAGATGGGCAGCGGGGGACCGGCGCCGACGATGAAGGCCGTGTCGATCGCCGACGAGTTGTTGCACTGGATGTCGGTGAAGAGGTTCAGCAGGTTCTCGCGCAGGCTCACGTCGATCGGCACCAGCCCGTTCGTGATGGCCAGCTGCGACGCCCTGGTATATGCGCCGGTGTCAGCGACGCGAGCTCGAGAGGGGAGGGAGAGGGAGAGAGTAAGCTACGCGTCGTTGGTCTGTGTCCAGGCGAGGAAGCGGATGAGCTCCTCGACGTTGTTGCAGTCGTTGGAGGTGACGCTCCGGTTGAGCAGGATGAAGGACATGGTGGCGAGCGGCCACGAGTCGTTGCCCGGCGCGTCGCTGATGTCGACGGTGAGGTTGCCGGCGCTGTAGGCCAGGTCGAACTCGGCCATGGCGGCCTGCACCGAGTACCTGCTCGGGAGCGAGAGCAGGCCGGCCCTGTTGTACAGGTTGACCCACGGCAGGCCCGCCGCGTCGCAGTCGCTCTGGAGGACAAACGTCATGCTGTTGCTCGTGGCCTGCACCCCCCAAAACCCGCCAATGAGCATCAGCATCGGCATTACCAAATAAAGTCATGGTCAGCGGCGAACCAGAGCCCAGGTCGTGCGGTTGCTCGAATCGCCGGCCTCGACCGCGCGCCCTTCGAGAGCGGGAGGCATGAGGTCGAACGAGTTGTTGGCCACTGCCAGCGCTGTGCGGAAGGTGTCGCTGAAGCTCGACACGGCGACCTTGAACGCCTCGGCCAGCGAGAGAGCATTGTTGATGTTGTACGCGAGGCGAATGGGGGCGGCGGGCAACTTGCTGGCGACCTGCGAGTTGAGGGCCGCGATGCGGGAGTCGTTCCACATGGTGATGTTGCCCGCCCAAATGAGGCCCACAGTCTCCCTGTCCAGCACCTGTGCACGCGAATATAATTAAACAAATAGTAATATCATTATCATTATTAATAATTTGGCCAAATGTAGCGAGGGAGCCGTACGAGGTTGGGGTCGGTGGCGGTGAGGCCGTTGACGTTGTAGGTGAGAACCAAGGCCTGCCCGAACAGCGGGAACTGCACCAGATCACCAAACTGGCCGATGAGGTCGGAGGACAACGCTCTGTCCGAGCCCATAAAATCCTACCGAAAAGAGATCGATTAAGTCCATGTTCTCGCAGATCGCTCTCCAATTATCAATCTCAGCGCAATCTGCGCAAGGCTTGGGACGAACTAAAAATAAAGAGAAATAAAATAAAATAAAATGAGAATGGAAGAGCCACGCACCAGCTTTTGCTTGTTGTAGGCGACGAGGGCTTCGTTGATACCACTTCCCGTGTAGTAGACGCTGAGGGCGCGAGAGCATTTGACCATTGATCATGATTCACAGGGGCGATGGACACCGGAGCTACGTACCTCACATCATCTCGCACGTAGGTGTAGCGATCGGCCCAGAGCGACAGGATAGCGCGCGAGTTGGGAGTACCGTCTCCGAAGAGGTTTGTGCTCATGGCCGCTGGATGTGAGCGAGGAGAGGTGAGTGAGCTAGGACCGCTGACCGTTGGATGTTGAGGCAAGGTGTACCATCAACAGGCGGAACAAAAGGTTGCAGGAGGAGGAGGAGGCATAGAAGGCCACACAACAAGGCCATCACCTCTGTGCGGTACGAGGTAAGCCGCATGGCCTGGCGAAGGGTCTGGGTGAGGGTGTGGGAGTAAAGAATAACGAAACGCGATCCCGCTCGGTGTCTAGATGTGCTGCCGGGTGGCGGTGAGCGTGGTGGTTGCACTAATAGCTCTCCAGCGATCCCCGAAAAGACGCCATTGGTGGCAATAGCCCACCCGGTTGCGTACAATCAAGCACGAAATTGGGGACAACAAGAACGCCGTTAAGCCATTGGCGCAAAGACTAGGTCGGAATCACCGGTGAAACTGGATTTCATAACTCCTTCCTTTAAAACTGTTTGAAGGCTAGCCTGCTGCCAATCACAGCACAAGAACTCAGGTACCGCAACCATCGGTACCTACGACACCAGGTGTCCATGGAGCCTAGACACATGTCGGGATACCGACCCTGGTGGTCTTGGTTTGCGCAGCTGTTGGGTAATCAAGCTGTTTATTATTACCTTTAAAATGATTAAATAACTAAAGTATTATCATTTTCAAGGTAAAAACCGCCTCAGAGAGAAGTGGAGACGAAGGCAACGGCGATGCCGGCCATGACGCCAAAGACGGCGCACGCTTTGAGGAGCGGTTGGCGCGCTCGGCTGACGATGGGGAGCAGGCTGTTGATGTAGAACTTCTGGTCCAGGTCCTCGTAGTCGGCCTCGAGCGCGACCCGCTTGCGACGCCGCTCGTGCACGAGCGCCATCACCTCGGCACGCAGCTCGTCGCTCTCGATCTGCTCCTCGACCCCGCCCTTTCCCTGCGCGCGAAGGAGGCGGTCGACGCTGTCGAACTTGGCCGTGAGCGCCTCCATGCAGTAGCGCCTCAGGTGCGGCGCGTGATAGGTGTCGCCCAGCTGCAGGAAATACGGAATGGTCTCCTCCTGTTTGCAGGTGGTGGCCGATCGTCAGAGCGCGCTTGTGTGATGTGTGCGTGTGCGTGTGCGTGTGCGTGTGCGTGTGATGTTGTGTTGTGTGTAGGCGAGGCTTACCTCCATCTCGCTGACGATCAGCTTTTCGCACCAGAGCTTGAGACGGTCGAGTCCGTACTTCTCGGCGGTGATGAGCACCTCGATGGCCGTCTCCGCGGCGACAAAGTTGTTGTCGGCGAGGTCGTAGAGGTAGCGCATGATCACCTGCAGTATGTCGTAGCTCGTGTCCGTGATCACCAGCTCCTGCACGTCGTCGGCCTCCGCCGCCTCTTCCTATAGCAGCGGCAGCAGCAGCCCTGCGTGAGCCCTTGGCCGAGACCCTTGCCTTTCTCTCTCTGTCGCATTGGGGGGATCACGTACGGAGCCAAAGAAGGAGCTGGAGGCCATGCGCAGCATCGCGTCAAAGTAGGGACAGCGCGCGAGGATGGCCTTGTGCGCGTTGATGATCTTGCCCTCGCACACCAGCCTCACGTCGCTGTACTCCTGCGATTGACCAAACAAATTAAATTGAATTAAATTATAGCAATTCGTCAAATTAATAAATAAATTAACAAATGATATTTGTTAAGTTTGGTGCAAAGGGGCGCAGGTGCAGAGAGAGAGAGAGAGTGAGTGAGCGGCGTACAATGTTGTTCAAGAAGGGCAGCAGCGTTCTGGGCTCGTAGTCGGCCGTGTCCCTTCCGAAGGGCATCGCTTGACGCAGGAGGCGGGCCACGAACTGTCCCAGCCTCTCGGCGATGTAGAGCTTTGCTGCGTTGATCAAATCGCGCACGAACGGCGGCGCCGCGCACTGCGTACCCGATTCGGCCCCGCCTTTCCGTCAGTTGGTTGCTCCTCCCCCCTCTCCCTCCTCCTCCCCCTCCCCCTCACTTCTCCCTCGCGAGACACGACTGCGTACGTGGGCGCCGCGAGGGGGCAGGCCGGGAATGTTGTCGACATCAATGACGTCGGTGTAGATGAACCGCAGCACGATCTCGAGGTGCTCCTTGCGCACCTCCTGATCCAGCGTGATCCTCTGCTTCGCGTCGCCTCTCTGTGGGGAATGTAGAGGTACAACATAATAGATAATTTAATTATAGTATATGATAAATAAATAATTTCAAAATAAAATAGAAATTATTAATCGAAAGGGATAAAATAAGGGAGTCAAACCGTGCGGGCGGGGAGTTGATGGGCAAAGAAGGTGCGGAAGAAACGCGAGAGGGAAACCAACACCACGCGATGCGCGGCCACAGTCTCGCCCGAAGGCATCACGAGCTCGACGTCGCCGGTCTCCTCGCGCTCGCTCCACACCTTGTCCATGTCGGCCGACGTGGGCGACAGTTTGCCTGCATTTTATTTTATTTTATTTATTATTTTATTTATTCCATTCACGAGCTGGTCAGCGCCTCCACCCAAAAAGCCATCATCGGCAACACGGGTCACGGCACACACGGGGCACGGCGCCGTACCGGTCTCGATGCAGGACACGTTGTCGCGCACGGTCACGCCGGTCTCGCCGCCGTAGACGATGAGCTTGTTGCCGTCGACCAGCTCGCACGTGTGCACGACCAGCCCGGTGCCGGTGAAGTCCTTGATCACCTCCTGCTGCCGCCATACGTGCGTCCCTGCGCGTTGGTGCGTGGATGGTGTACCGGTGGTGAGCCACACGAATGCGATCGCGAGGCCATAATCCCACGCTCCGTGGTGGATGATCGATTCGGGGTTCGTACGCGTGTTGAAGATCCACAGCTCGTAGAGCTCCTGGCCTGCAGCGCCACCGAGGACATAGATCTCCTCGCCCACCAGGGTCGCCGTGTGATGGGCGCGCGACACAGGCAGCTTCCCCACTCCCTGCCGATGCCATGCACATTTTTTATTGATTTGATTTATTTAATTATTTTTTATTTTATTTTCGGGGCTTGAAGAGGTCACGTACCTGGCCCGAGGGAACGGCTGCGGTGGCCTTGATGGCGCGCCACTCCATTGTGCGCGTGTCGAGCACGTGCCAATCGGGATCTGTCGACACCATATGCGTGCGACCGGCCACGTTCACCACGCGGTTGATTCCGCCGTACACCCTGACCGACATACACACCACCACCACCACCACCACCACCACCACCACCACCACCACCACCACCACCACCACCACCACCACCACCACCACCACCACACGCACAGCACAGCACAGCACAGCACAGCACAGCACAGCAAACGACGCACGCACGTTACAAAGCGTCAGAACCTGGCTTTGGCATGCCGCTCGCTCGTCAACAGTCGGACGAATGGAAGGAGGGGGGAGGGAGGGCTCCACCAGATCTCGTGGTCGTTGACCAGGGTGGCCGTGTGGCCGAAGCGCGGCGAGGGCCGCGTGAGCGACGCCACGCGCGGGTGGCTCCACTCGAGGTTGTCCATGTCGAGCACCGCGATGTCGTCCATGAAGGCCGTCGAGCTGCAGCCGTAGATGTAGTAGATCTTGCGGCCCACCAGAGTCGCCGTGTGGCTCTCGCGGGCTTGCGGCGGCTCGCCCAACATGGACTGCATCGACACCTCGCCGCTGTCGTGATCGTGGACGCGCGGTGAGGCCTCCTCGCAACGCCTCAGCTTCCACGCACGCACGCACGCACACCACACGGCTCGAGTGAGGTATGCGTACTTGGTGGCGTTGATCAAGTAAACGTCATTGAAGTGCATCCTAGGCGGAGGTGTGTAGCGCAGGCCGCCGAACAAGACGATGGTGTCGCCGACGAGCGTGGCCGTGTGTCCTCGTCGATTCAGGAAGGTGCTCTGGCCACCCCCCCAAAACCAACACACCACGCGCACGTGAGCCCTCCCCCCATTCTACAAGTTGATTCGCTGTGGTGGTCGTGGTTGTTCACGAGCAAGCTTGCGGTGTCATACGTTTTCAAAATAGGTGGCATTCCAGTTGCGGTACTGAGTCGACAGGAAATAGACGCCTATGCGTTGGGCGTGCATGCGTGCGTCGACAGGAAATAGACGCCTATGCGTTGGGCGTGCATGCGTGCGTAAGCGGGAGGGGGGGGGGGGGGGGAGAGAGGGGAAGCAGTGCTCGGCGCGCGGTGGGGCGTACCGGGCAAGTGCTCGCCGTTGAAGTGGCCGCCCATGATGACCTGGTAGGCGTTCAGGCCGGCATCGAAGTAAGTGGCGGTGTGGCCGGTCTTCGTGTACTCCTGGGGCACGCCGTTGCTGATCGAACACTCGATGTCCACCAACGGCGTGGCGCCCCATCTGACCTTGGCGCCGGCCTCGAGCAGCCGCAGCAGCACCTGCTGTCCGCTCGTCGCCTTCCGCGGGTACCTGCATCGTTGCCACGGCCCAGATTGGTGAGAGGCAGGCTCGAGTCGCGTGGCGCACACGCGTGGGGCAGGACGGTGAGTGTTACTGGCGGGCGAGCGCGGCGGAGAGGGGCGTCGCGTCGAAGCTGTCGCTCTCCTCGACGTCAAAGTTGCGCAGCAGCAGCTCCTCCACAGTTTTGACCGTTCCGGTGCGCGCGGCGTGAAGAAGCAACGACGCGTCGTCTGTGCGCCAATCAAAGACACGACGCTCCATTGTCAAACCACCCTGCGGCGTCGCGATGGGCAAAGCGGAGGTAGCGGACCGTTGTGGAGCCTCTTCTTCGGGTCGACGCCTGCGTCGAGCAACGCCGCCACCTTAAGATCGCGGTGGTGAGAGTGAGTGAGTGAGTGATGTGTGTGTGTGTGTGTGTGTGTGTGTGTGTGTGTGTGTGTGTGTGTGTGTGTGTGTGTGCATACGATCTTGTGGGAAAAGGCTGAAGTGGAGAAGATCGCGGAGTGCAGTGCAGTCGAGCCCGCAGCGCTGTTGTCCTCGGCGTTGAGGTCCAGCTTGGCCTGCAAGTCCCACTTGTTCTCTTTCCACCGTTCCAGCAGCATCTCCAGGGCCGGCACGTTTCCTGCGAGGGGAGAGCGCGTGCGTCAACCCTTACTGTCTCTGTGTTGTGTTGTGTTGTGTTGTGTTGTGTTGTGTTGTGTTGTGTTGTGTTGTGTTGTGTTGTGTTGTGTTGTGTTGTGTTGTGTTGTGTTGTGATCGAAGGTTGCGTTGCGCACCGGTGTTGGCAATCATGTGAAGCACCGTCTTGCCCGAGTTGGTGGTCAGCGACGCTCCGGCCTCCAACAGCTGCTCCGCGCGCAGCCATTCGAACGTTTCGCAAAGGGCAACGGGAATTAGTGAGCTCGAATAATGGCGAGCGCGTGGGAGCTGTTGTGAGTACGCGTTCAAGGACGGGCGCAGGACTCAGCGCAGCGTAGAAGACGGCCGGCACTTCGTCGTGGTCCACCGCCTCGGGATCGACGAGCGGCTTGCCTGCAGTCGTCATTACAAAATTGAAATTTAATCAATCATCATGCGAATAAATCAAGAAATAGAGGAATAATAAATATTTGAGAAATAGAAATGAATAATAAATACATATATAAATAAGAAATTAAAAATGGAGGGGGAGGGCACCGGTGGCGTCGTCGCGCAGGGAGAGGAGCAGATCGACGCACTCGAACGAGCCAGCGTAGCAGGCGACGTGCAGGGGCTGGGTTCCGTCGTTGGCCAACGGCTGGGTGACAAAGGCCTTGAGCTTGCGCGAGTTGCGCCGCTTCACCTCGGCGATCAGCAGGCTCGCGATGTCGGCCATGCCGGCGCTCAGGGCCAGGTGTAAGACCGTCATGGCGCCCCGGCTGGTCGACTTCATCGATATGGCCCACCCCAGACCAGCCTCCTCGCGCTCATTTTGTGTCGACTCATCGCTCGTGTCCACGACAGTCGCGGCCGGCGCGACGAGGTAGCGCACGAGGTCGGTGTGGCGGCTCTGGACGGCGTAGGCGAGCGGCGTAAAGCCGTGCTCGTCGACCGGCAGAGCGGGCAGTCGCTGGCCCTTCTCCCTGGACTGGAGCCATCGCTGGTAGAGATAGTCCACCACATCCCTGGCGCCGGCCTGGCAGGCAAAGTGGAGCGGCGTGACGCCCCCGCTGGCCGATGAGCCGGCGGCGCTCCCGCTCCTGCCATCGGGACTGGCGTCGATGACTCTGCCGACGGCGGTCTTGCCGTCGATCAACGGCTGCGCGGCGGCGGCGCGCTTCTCGACGGTGACGTGCGGCGGCGCGTGGGCCTCCTCGACGAGCAGCCTCACGCACGCGAGGTGGCCACTGAGCGCCGCGTAGTGCAGCGCGGTCATGCCCACGATGTCCCGGTCGTTGACCACGTCGAACAGGAGCGAGGGCGTGCCGTCGGCGTTGGTGGCCCGCGCC
>JANDJZ010001060.1:0-15758 GCA_027943245.1 Acanthamoeba sp. SK_2022b | reverse complement strand
GCCCAGACGATTTCGAGAAGCCCAGCGGCGAGCAGATAAACCCAGGCCATGACAATCACTTTCCAACTTGATTGCCGGGTCGTCCCGGCATTCAAAACCCGAAAAGGGGGAGGTCGTCCTCACTGAAAGCGCGGCTAATCTGGGACATTGGCCGCCAAAGTCAACCTTGGGGGTCGGGCGAACCTTGACTCGACGCCCCTTGGGACCGACACGACCCGTCCATGATCACGCGCTATTCCCGCCCCGTCGCCGCCGCCATCTGGTCGCAAGAAACCAAGTACAAGATCTGGTTCGAGATCGAGGCCCACGCCGCCACCAAGATGGCGGAACTGGGCGTGATCCCCAAGGAATCGGCTGACGCCATCTGGGCCAAGGGCAAGGACGCGACCTTCGACGCCGACCGCATCGACGAGATCGAACGCACCACCAAGCACGACGTCATCGCCTTCCTGACCCATGTGGCGGAAATCGTCGGCGAGGAAGCCCGTTTCCTGCACCAGGGCATGACGTCATCCGACGTGCTGGACACCTGTTTCGCGGTCCAGTTGGCCCGGTCGTCGGACCTGCTGATCGAGGGCGTGGACCGGGTTCTGACCGCGCTGGAGACCCGCGCCAAGGAGCACAAATACACCCCGACCGTGGGCCGTTCGCACGGCATCCACGCCGAGCCGGTGACCTTCGGCCTGAAGCTGGCCGGCTATCACGCCGAGTTCCAGCGCGCCAAGCGTCGCCTGATCACCGCCAAGGAAGAGATCGCCACCTGCGCCATCTCCGGCGCCGTCGGCACCTTCGCCAACGTCGATCCGGCGGTTGAGCAATATGTCGCCGATCAGATGGGTCTGGCCGTCGAGCCCGTCTCGACCCAGGTGATCCCGCGCGACCGCCACGCCGCCTTCTTCGCCGCGCTTGGCGTCGTCGCCTCCTCGGTCGAACGCCTGGCCGTGGAAATCCGCCACCTGCAGCGCACCGAAGTCCTCGAAGCCGAAGAGTTCTTCGACAAGGGCCAGAAGGGCTCGTCGGCCATGCCGCACGGCGCAACCGATCCTGACCGAGAACCTGACCGGCCTGGCCCGTCTGGTCCGCTCGGCCGTGACCCCGGCGATGGAGAACGTCGCCCTGTGGCACGAGCGGGACATCAGCCATTCGTCGGTCGAACGCGGCATCGGCCCCGACGCCACCATCCACCTGGACTTCGCCCTGCATCGTCTGGCGAACGTGGTCGAGCGGCTGAACGTCTATCCTGAGAACATGCAGAAGAACATCGACCGCCTGGGCGGTCTGGTTCACTCGCAGCGGGTCATGCTGGCCCTCACCCAGGCTGGCATTTCGCGCGAGGCGGCCTATGCCGCTGTTCAGGAAAACGCCATGAAGGTCTGGCGCGGCGAAGGCGCCTTCCTCGACTTCCTGAAGGCCGACGAACGCGTCACCCTGCCCCACGATCAACTCGAAGCCCTGTTCGATCTGGGCTATCACACCAAGAACGTGGACGTGGTGTTCAAGCGGGTCTTCGGGGACTGAGTGTCCGCCCCGCGCCGCATCGGCTTTGAACCCATTGTCGATGCGGACACGCGCCTGTTGATCCTGGGCAGTCTGCCGGGATGAAGGCGGCGCAGTATTACGCCCATCCGCGCAATGGCTTCTGGCCGCTGATCGGCGGGGTGCTGGGCGAAGACCTGCCCGCCCTGCCCTATGAACAGCGGCTGGCGCGCCTGAGGGGGCGCGGGGTCGGCTTGTGGGATGTCATCGCCTCGGCGGAACGGGCGGGCAGTCTGGATGCGGCCATCCGATCGCCCGAGGCCACGGACCTGCGTGGATTGGTCGAAAGCCTGCCCCGTCTGAAAGTCGTCGCCTTCAACGGCGGGCTGGCGGCCAGGATGGGGCGGCGGATTCTGGGCGGCATGGACGCGATCGAACTGGTCGATCTGCCGTCATCCAGCCCCGCCCATGCAATATCCTTGTCGGCAAAAGCGCAAACCTGGGCCATACTGGGGAAGTTTCTCCCAGATAAGCCTGCCGCCTGATGATCCTGACCCTTTCCTGCCCTGACCGCCACGGCATTGTCGCGGCGGTTTCCTCATTTCTGCTGGCGCGCGACGCCAACATCTCCGACGCCCAGCAGTTCGGCGACGCCTCCAGCAACACCTTCTTCATGCGGGTGGTGTTCGAACCCGCCGACGGCGACGCCCAACCCGCCATCCGCGACGCCTTTGCGCCGCTGGCCGCGCGTTTCGAGATGGACTGGACCCTGCGCGGCGGCGAACCGCGCAAGGTGATGATCCTGACGTCCAGGTTCGATCACTGCCTGGCGGACCTGCTGTACCGCTGGCGCATCGACGAACTGCCCATGCAGGTGACGGCCATCGTGTCGAACCATCCGCGCGAACTGATCGGCCATGTCGATCTGGGCGACCTGCCCTTCCACCACCTGCCGCTGAAGGCGGGGGACGCCGCCGCCAAGGCCGAACAGGAAAAGACCCTGCTGCGGCTGATCGAGGAGACGGGCACGGAACTGGTGGTGCTGGCGCGCTACATGCAGATTCTGTCCGACGACCTCAGCCGCGCGCTGGAGGGACGCTGCATCAACATCCACCACTCCTTCCTGCCGGGCTTCAAGGGCGCCAAACCCTATCATCAGGCCCATGCGCGCGTGGGTGAAGGTGATCGGCGCCACCGCCCACTATGTCACCGCCGATCTGGACGAAGGCCCCGATCATCGAACAGGACGTCGAGCGCATCAACATCGCGACACGCCTGAAGATCCTATTCGCAGAGGTCGAGATATCGAGCTGTGTTCTCTACGGCGCTGTTCGTCGTTTACCTCGGAAGACCAGCGTTTTGCTGCATGGAAAAAAGACGGTGGTTTTCGAAGACTGAATGCTCAAGCTACGAATTCTTATGGTCTGCAGTGCATCCTTTATGCCTCACCGCGCGTAACGTTTCCGTGACCGCCTTCAGAGCGGATAAAATGGATGGAAACATTATGACCAACCTTCGCAATACGATGCTCATCGCTGTATCCGGCGCCGCTCTTCTGGCGGTGGCGGCCTGCGGCAACCAGAACAGCGCCCCGGCGGACACCGCAGCGCCTGCCCCGGTGGAAACCACGGCGATGACGCCCCAAGCTCCGATGCCCATGGTCGGCGGCGCGGCCATGGATCCCGGCCAGACGATCGTCGCCAACGCCTCCAAGGCCTCGAACCTGTCGACCCTGGTCGCCGCCGTTCAGGCCGCAGGCTTGGTCGACACTCTGAACGGCGCCGGTCCCTTCACGGTCTTTGCGCCTGACAACGCCGCCTTCGACAAGATCCCCGAAGCGACGCGCACCGCCCTGATGCAGCCGGCCAAGAAGGCCGATCTGACCAAGATCCTGACCTATCACGTCGTCGCTGGCCGCCTGACCGCAGCCGACATCGCCGCCCAGGCCCAGGCCGACGGCGGCACGGCCACGCTGAAGACGGTACAGGGCGAAGAGCTCAAGGTTTCGGCGGGCCCGAACAACACCTGGGTCATCACCGACGCCAAGGGCGGCAAGTCCACGATCACCCAGGCGGACGTGGGTCAATCCAACGGCGTCGTCCACGTCGTGGACACGGTGCTGATGCCGTAAAAATAATTTTCAGCTCAAGCCGATTGAGCTGAAACCAAATAGCGCGCGCCGTGTTCTTCAAGGGCGCGAGAGACGCACACTAAGCCGGGCGAGACTTCCCCCAACGTCCCCGGCAAAAAGAAAGGGCCGCATTTTCCCCCGGATGCGGCCCTTTCGATTCTCTGATTGGCCCTTAGACCAAAGACTTACTCGCCTGCGCGGATCTGCTCACGCGCGATGGAGGCCAGTTCGTCCATCTTGGAATAGATTTCGCTGTCCGGAACGGTCAGGCCCGAGCCCTTCAGGTCGCCGGCGACCTTGCGGAACACGTCCTCGTCGCCCGGCTGTTCAAAGTCGGCGCACGACGGCCTGCGCATATTGATCCGCGCTCTCGGACGACAGGCCCATCTTCTCGGCCGCCCACAGGCCCAGCATCTTGTTGCGCCGGGCGATGGCCTTGAATTCCTGCTCCTGATCGAGTGCGAACTTGGCCTCAAAGGCCTTTTCCCGATCGTCGAAGGTCGTCATCTCGCTCAGCATAGCTCCGTGAACCCCGATCACCTCGGGACATCCGCCGTCTATAGCCCCCCCGCGCCTGAACGCAACCAGACTTGCATCGCAGGGTGGCAATGTCCCCATGGTTTTGCATGCACCGTTGGTCCATCCTCATTTGTATAGAGGGCCGCGTTCGGCCAAGGAGACGCCGAACGAGATTGACTGCCTGAACGATTCCGAAACGCGCCGCCAGGATCGGGACTTGCCCTGCATCATGGCCGCGCGATTTTTGTTTCTGAGGGCGCCCGTAAGCGGGACGGACGATGAACAGCAAGCGCAAGAAGCTCTACGAGGGCAAGGCCAAGATCCTTTATGAAGGACCCGAGCCCGGCACCCTGATCCAGTATTTCAAGGACGACGCCACTGCGTTCAATGCGCAGAAGAAGGCCGTGCTTGAAGGCAAGGGCGTGATCAACAACCAGATCAGCGAATTCATCATGTCGCGCCTGAACGGCATCGGCGTGACCAACCACTTCATCAAGCGCCTGAATCTGCGCGAACAGCTGATCCGCGAAGTCGAGATCATCCCGCTGGAAGTCGTCTGCCGCAACATCGTCGCCGGTTCGATGAGCCAGCGCCTGGGCATCGAGGAAGGCACCCCCCTGCCCCGCTCGATCATCGAATTCTACTACAAGAAGGACGAGCTCAACGACCCGATGGTCACCGAAGAGCACATCACGGCCTTCAACTGGGCCTCGACCCAGGAGCTGGACGACATCCTGGCGATGACCGTCCGCGTGAACGACTATCTGTCGGGCCTGTTCAGCGCCGTCGGCATCACCCTGGTCGACTTCAAGATCGAGTTCGGCCGCGTCTGGGAGAACGACTTCAGCCGCGTGATCCTGGCCGACGAGATCAGCCCCGACAGCTGCCGCCTGTGGGACACCGCCTCGGGCGAGAAGCTGGACAAGGACCGCTTCCGCCGCGACCTGGGCGATGTCATTGAAAGCTATACTGAAGTCGCGCGCCGCCTGGGCATCATGAAGGGCATGCCGACTGTGATTCAAGGAGGGCTGCACTGATGGCCAAGGTCAAGGTTCACGTCTTCCTCAAGCCCGGCGTCCTGGACGTTCAGGGCAAGGCCGTCGAAGGCGCCCTGCAGGGCCTGGGCTGGCCCGGCGTCTCAGGCGCCCGCGTCGGCAAGCTGATCGAGTTCGATCTGGACGGCGTCGAAGACCCGCAGGCCGAGGCCAAGAAGATGTGCGAACAGCTTCTGGCCAACACGGTCATCGAAAGCTACCGCATCGAGGTCGCATAAGACATGAGAGCCGCCCTGATCATCGGGGCGGCTCTTTTGCTATCGAACAGGCCTGATCAGTTTCGACACAGATAGTCCCGCGTGAGCGGCACGGCGTCCGGCTTCTTCGTCAGCTGCAGCTGGAACACCATCTGGCCCAGTTCGCGGAAGGCGACTTCGCTGACGGCGAGATAGAACTCCCACATCCGGCAGAAGCGTTCGTCATACATGGCGAGGGCCTCGTCGCGGCGGGCCAGGAACCGTTCGCGCCACGCCTTCAGCGTCTCGGCGTAGTGCAGGCGCAGCACCTCCATGTCGGTGACCCACAGGCCCGCGCGTTCGATGGCGGGCAGCACCTCTGACAGGGCCGGAATATAGCCGCCGGGGAAGATGTATTTCCTGATCCACGGCTGGGTGCGGCTGGGCGGTCCCTTGCGGCCGATGGAGTGGATCACCGCCACCCGTCATCGGTCAGCAGCCGCGCCGCGCATGGTCGAAATACTCCTGATAGTTCGGCGCCCCGACGTGTTCGAACATGCCGACCGAGACGATGCGGTCGAACGGCTGGTTCAGGTCGCGATAGTCCTGAAGCCGGAAATCGGCCCGATCGGCCAGACCCTGCGCCGCCGCCCGTTCGTTGGCCGTGCGGTGCTGTTCGGTGGACAGGGTGACGCCCGTGACCTGCGCCCCGGCCTTGGCCAGCGACAGACCCAACCCGCCCCAGCCGCAGCCGATGTCCAGCGCCCTCTGTCCCGGCGACAGCACCAGCTTGTCGATCAGCCGTTGCTTCTTGGCGGCCTGCGCCTGCTCCAGCGTCGCATCGGGCGTTTCGAAATAGGCGCAGGAATACTGCAGGTCCGCATCCAGAAAGAGCCGGTAGAAATCCACCGTCAGATCATAGTGGTGATGCACATTGGCCCGGGCGTGGCGGCGGTCGTTGGCCTGCTCCATCGCGCGGCGGATGCGCCAGCCGAAGGGCTGCGGGCGCGTCTGGCTGGACAATTGCGACGCCGCCAGCGCCACGAAGTCATAGATGTCGCCGCCTTCGATGCGGAACCCGCCATCCATGAAGGCCTCGCCCAGCTTCAGTTCTGGATTGCCGGCGATGGCCAGGGCGGTCTTGCGGTCCTCGATCACCGCCGTCAGTTCAGGCTCTCCTGGTCCCGCCCTCAGGGTTTGACCGCCGGGCAGCCGCACCGCGATCGCGCGGGTGCGGAAGGTTCTGTCCAGAAGAGATTGCAACATGGCCCCATCCTCCTAACTGCTTCAAAGCTAGTGACGGATTCCCATCGCGCAACAACGACCCGCGTTTTCCATTAAGATGCGGCCCAGTTTTTCGGAGACAACGCCCATGAGCTTCACCCTGACCTCCACCGATATCCGCGATGGCGGCGTCCTGCCGGACGCCCAGGTCCAGTCCAAGGGGAACACCTCGCCGCAGTTGTCCTGGTCCGGCGCGCCGGAGGGGACCAAGAGCTATGCCGTCACCTGCTATGACCCGGACGCGCCGACCGGCTCGGGCTTCTGGCACTGGACCGTGGCCAACATCCCCGCCGAAGTGACCGAACTGGCGGCGGGCGCCGGATCGCCGGGCGGCGATCTGCCCAGGGCGCCATTCAGGGGCGCACGGACTATGGCCAGCCCGGCTTTGGCGGCGCCGCCCCGCCCGCAGGCCACGGCCCGCACCGCTACATCTTCACCGTCTTCGCCGTGGACGTCGAAAGCCTGGATGTGAACGCCGACAATTCGGGCGCCATCTACGGCTTCAATCTGCATTTCCACACCCTGGCCAAGGCCAGCATAACCGCGACCTACGAAAACAAGGACTGACCCGGCTTGATCGACGGGGGCGGCGACCTATGTTGCAGCGCAACACCCCTCCCCCGGACGATCTTCATGACCACCTGCGACGTCGCGGCGCCCCGCGAATCCGTCAACCCGCCCCTTGCCGGGGGGCAGGTGGCTCTTGTCCTGATCGCCCTGGCCATGGGCGGCTTCGCCATCGGCGTGACCGAGTTCGCGGCCATGAGCATCCTGCCGGACTTTGCGGCAGGTCTGGGCGTCGACGCCCCCACCGCCGGCCACGTCATCAGCGCCTATGCCGCGGGCGTGGTGGTCGGGGCGCCCATCCTGGCGGTGCTGGGCGCGCGCCTGCCGCGCTGGCTGCTGCTGATCGGCTTCATGGCCCTGTTCGCCGTCGTCAACGTCGCCAGCGCGCTGGCCCCCACCTATCACTGGATGCTGGTCTTCCGCTTCCTCAGCGGCCTGCCGCACGGGGCCTATTTCGGCGTGGCGGCCCTGGTCGCAGCCTCGGTCGTGCCGCTGGCCTATCGGACGCGCGCCGTATCCACCATCCTGATGGGCCTGACCGTGGCCACGGTCATCGGCGTGCCCTTCGCCAATATCATCAGCCACACCTACGGCTGGCGCTGGACCTTCGCCATCGTGGGCGTTCTGGCCGTCATCACCATGGCCCTGGTCGCCCTGTTCGCGCCGCGCGACCCGGCCCATGCCGACGCCAGTCCTCTGCGTGAGCTGGGAGCTCTGAAGCGCGGGCAGGTCTGGCTGACGCTGGGCGTCGGCGCCATCGGTTTCGGCGGCATGTTCGCGGTCTATGCCTATCTGGCCTCGACCCTTCAGGCGGTCACCGGCATCGGGCCTGAAGTCTTGCCCTGGGTCTTCGCCGTGTTCGGCGTGGGCATGTTCCTGGGCAATATCCTGGGCGCCTGGGCCGCCGACCATATCGGTTTTCCCGCAGCGGGGGGCCTGCTGATCTGGAGCGCGATCGCCCTGGCCCTCTATCCGTTCGCGGCGACCAATCTTTGGGCGCTGATGGTGGTGATCTTCCTGATCGGAGGCGGCGGCGGTCTGGGGTCCATCCTGCAGACGCGCCTGATGGATGTGGCTGGCGACGCCCAGACCCTGGCTGCAGCGCTGAACCACTCGGCCTTCAACACCGCCAACGCCATCGGCCCCCTGCTGGGCGGCATGGCCATCGCGGCGGGATACGGCTGGACCTCGACCGCCTGGGTCGGCGTGGCCCTGTCGCTGGGCGGCTTCGTCATCTTCGTCATCGCCTGGCTGACGGGCCGCAAGCACGCGACGGCCTGACAAGTCGAAAGAAGCCTGCTAAAGGCCCGCGCCATGAGCGCCGCCGTCATCGTCTTCCCCGGTTCCAACTGCGATCGCGACTGCAAGGTCGCCATTGAACGCTCCACCCGCGAGCCCGTCTCGATGGTCTGGCACGCCGAGACGGAACTGCCCAAGGGGCTGGACCTGATCGTCATTCCCGGCGGCTTCTCCTATGGCGACTATCTGCGCTGCGGGTCCATGGCGGCCCAGTCGCCGGTGATGCAGGCGGTCAAGAAGGCGGCGGATGACGGCGTCACCGTGGTCGGCATCTGCAACGGCTTCCAGATCCTGTGCGAAGCCGGAATGCTGCCCGGCGCCCTGCTGCGCAACAAGGGCCTGAAATACATCTGCAAGCCCATCGCCCTGACGGTCGCCAACGCCCAGACCTGCTTCACCACCGGCTATGCCGATCAGGCCGAGGTCGCTCGCGACCCAGGCAACGCCGACGAAACTTCTTCGCCGACGCCGAAACCCTGGCCCGGATCGAGGGCGAGGGCCAGGTCGTCTTCCGCTATGTCGACAATCCCAACGGCTCGGTGAACGACATCGCCGGGCTGCAGAACGCGCGCGGCAACGTGCTGGGCATGATGCCCCACCCCGACCGCGCCTTCGAAGCCGAACTGGGTTCGGCGGACGGCGCCGTCCTGTTCCAGAGCATCTACGCCGCAGCCTGACGCCTGGGCCGACGCTTCAGTCGTCCTTTCTCTGCGACACGCCGTCGTCCGACTCCTCGTCTTCATCCTGTGTAATGACGCCGCCCGGTTCGCGCTGGGCGGCCAGTTCGCGTGCGCCGACGCCCTGGCCGTTTTCAATGGCGCGGTTGGCTTCGACTTCGTCGGTTTCGAAGTGCGGGGCGTTGTCTTCAGGGCGTTCAGCCATGTCGGTGTCTCCTGTGGTCAGACAGGACTAGCGGACAGCCGACACGCCGGTTCCCTCAGCGTCCGCTGAACGCCTCCAGACTGGCGCGGGACAGGGGACGGAAGGTGTAGAAACGGCCGTCGACCACGATCGTCACCTCATGCGCCTGGGGACGTTGCAGGATGGAGGGGTCGTCGCGCGGCACAATACGGCCTGTGGCGATGTTCTTGACGTCCATCTCCAATGATCCGACCCGCACGCCGGGACGAGGCCAGAAGGCGGGCGATGCCGCAGCGCCTCATTCGCTGCTCAGGCGTGAAGGCCCGCTGAGCCGGGCCCAGGTGCGGTATCTGAAGCTGCGGGCAAGCGATGTTGACGGTTAAGGCTAGCCCCGCCTGCGCCAGGACCGTCGCGCCGGAACCGCCCGCCGTCAGGGCGACGGCCAGAAGCGCGCGGATGGCGAGGATTCTGCAGGACACGCGAGGAGGCTCGGAACGACCGCGTCAGGCCGGGACGCACCCTCCCCACTACACCGACTGACAGAACAGTGCGACATAGATGGACGGGCGAATGAACCATCCGCCCTTCCGATGCGTAATCCTGGTTCGACCTTCACTGTTGGAGCCGTCATGTCCTCGATCATTCGCCCCACGCCCGCCCAGCGCACTCGACGCATGATCGTCCTGCTGGCCGCCCTGTTCGCCATCGCTGCGCCCATCATCCAGAACCTGGCCGGCTTGGGCCTGACCCAGGCCGAGTTTGCAGCCGACGGCAATACGACGCTCAGGGTCGCAGGCTACGCCTTCTCGATCTGGGGCCTGCTGTATCTGGGCCTGCTGGCCTATGCGGTGCGGCAGGTGCTGCCGCAGACGGGCGAGAGCACCCTGATCAACCGCCTGGGCTGGCCGTCAGTCGTGACCCTGTTCGGCATCGGCTTCTGGATCATTGTCGCGGCGATGAATCTGAAGGCGGCCAGCGTCATCATCATCTTCGCCAGTCGATTCTGCTGGTTCCTGCTGCTATCTGGCAAACGATCCAGGCGCTGGTCGTTTGATCGGGACCGATGTTGACGGTCTGGCTTTGGCAGCACCTGCTGGCGGGCTGGCTGACGGTGGCGGCACCGCTGAACCTGATCACCACGGCGACGGCCTTCGACGCCTTGCCGACCGCGCTCACGCCGACCGGATGGGCCGTGGCGGCGGTGGTGGTCACAGCCTTGATCGCGATAGGGGTCACCGCCCGCCTGCGGACCCTGGCCTATCCCCTGCCCGTCGCCTGGGGCCTGCTGGGCGCCTTTGTGGCGGAACAGCCCGACAATCCCGCCCTGGCCTTCACGGCCCTGGCCGCCGCCATACTGGTGCTGCTGGCGGGGGTTCTGCTGACCTTCCGTCTGCGGCCGGGCGTAGAGCGCGGCTGAAGTCAGAGCCGAAGTCAGGGCTTGGGCGGATCGTCGGTGATCGCGTCATCCTGGGGGGCATGATCGTCGGCGCCCACGTCAAAGGCGCCGCTTTCGTCAAAGCCGACGCTGCCCACGCCAACGGCCGAGCCGGTCAACCTCTGGCGGCTGTGCAGAGCCAGTTCCGGCGCCGCCTCGTCCAGCGCCCTGGTGATCTCCGGGTCATTGGAGCGATCCATCTGCTGATGTTCGGCGGCGGGAAGGCGGGTCTTGTCGGTCATCACTTGTCCTCCTCATCGGCGTCGTCGGCGTGGGGCTGCGGCTGCTCAGCCAGAGCAGAGGCGCCCGCGTCATCGGCGGCGATTTCGGGCAGATCCTCGTCCTGCGGCGTGGCGGCGGGGTCGATTGGGCGGTCGGTCATGCAAGGCTCCTGCGGCTTTCGCCTGAATCAACCGCCCGGCCTCAACGATGTTCCCCGATCTTGCGCCGTGCGGGCTGACATTTGCCCCGTCTGCGGCTAGAAGCCCCGCCCATGAGCGCTCCTGAAAAGACGATGTCCGAATTGGCCGCTGAATACGGCCTGGCCCCGAACGAGTATCAGGTCGTCCTCGACCGGCTGGGGCGCGAGCCGAACCATGTCGAGCTGGGCGTCTTCTCGGTCATGTGGTCCGAGCACTGCTCCTACAAGTCCTCCAAGATCCACCTGGGCAAGTTCCCGACCACCGGCGAGCGTCATCTGCGGTCCGGGCGAGAACGCAGGCGTGATCGACATCGACGACGGCGACGCCTGCATCTTCAAGATGGAGAGCCACAACCACCCCTCCTACATCGAGCCCTATCAGGGTGCGGCGACGGGCGTGGGCGGCATCATGCGCGACGTCTTCACAATGGGCGCGCGCCCGGTGGCCCTGCTGAACGCCCTGCGTTTCGGCGATCCGTCGCACGAGAAGACCAAACGCCTGGTCCAGGGCGTCGTCAGCGGCATCGGCGGCTATGGCAACTGCGTCGGCGTGCCGACCGTTGCGGGCGAGACCAACTTCCACAAGGGCTACAACGGCAACATCCTGGTCAACGCCATGTGCGTCGGCCTGGCCCGCGCCGATGAGATCTATTACTCGGCCGCGCCCGAAGCGGGTCATGACGTGGTCTATTTCGGCTCCAAGACCGGCCGCGACGGCATCCACGGCGCCACCATGTCCTCGGCCGAGTTCGACGACGAGTCGGACGCCAAGCGCCCCACTGTCCAGGTCGGCTAACTTCCGCCGATGCCGCCGATCGAGGCCACGCTGGAGCTGATGGCCCCGGGCGCCGTCGCCGCCATTCATAGACATGGGGCCGTGGGTTCGACCTTCATCCGTCGAAATGGCAGGCAAGGGCGGCGTCGGCATCGAGTTGAATCTCGACAAGGTGCCCCAGCGCGAAACCGGCATGACCGCCTATGAGATGATGCTGTCGGAAAGCCAGGAACGGATGCTGGCGGTCCTGAAGCCCGGTTATGAAGACGTCGGCTACCGCATTTTCCAGAAGTGGGGCCTGGACTTCGCTGTCATCGGCAAGACCACGAACACCGGCCATCTGGTGCTGACACATCATGGCGAGACGGTCTGCGACGTGCCGCTGGCTTGCTGACACGCCCCCTGTACGACCGCCCGTGGGTCCAGCCGGAGCTTCAGCCCAAGCTGAACCATTCGGACATCCCCGCCCCACAGAACTGGGCCGATGCGGTGATGAAGGTCGTCGCCTGCCCCGACATGGCGTCCAAGCGCTGGATCTGGGAACAGTACGACCGCCACGTCATGGCCGACACCCTGCAGGACTCATCGACGGGCGCCGATGCCGGCGTGGTGCGCGTGCATGGCACGGACAAGGGTCTGGCGGTCACCTCCGACTGCACCCCGCGCTATGTCCAGAACGACCCCTATGAGGGCGGAAAACAGGCGGTGGCCGAGGCCTGGCGCAACCTGACCGCCGTGGGCAGCCGTCCCATCGCCATCACCGACAATCTGAACTTCGGCAATCCGCAACGCCCCGAGATCATGGGCCAGATCGTGCGCGCCATCGACGGCATGGCCGAGGCCTGCCGCGAACTGGTTTTCCCGGTCGTGAGCGGAAACGTCAGCCTGTATAATGAGACGAACGGCGTCGCCATTCCGCCGACCCCGACCGTCGGCGCGGTGGGCCTGCTGCCCAACTATGACGTGGTGACCGGCTTCAGCGGCATGGCCGAGGGCGATACGCTGGTCCTGATCGGCCAGACGCACGGGGAGCTGGGCGCGTCGATCTATCTGCGCGAGGTTCTGGGCCGCGAGGACGGCGCCCCGCCGCCTGTCGACCTGAAGCTGGAAAAGAAGACCGGCGACTTCGTGCGCGACCTGATCGAAGGCGGCGAACTGACCGTGGTCCACGACCTGTCCGACGGCGGCCTGATCGGCGCGGCGGCGGATCTGGCGCTGGCGTCTGACGTCGGCGTGACCCTGGACGCGTCCAGCGCCGCCCACGCCCACATCTTCCTGTTTGGCGAGGATCAGGCCCGGTATCTGGTCGCCGTGCCGGATGCGGACGCCCTGATCGCCAAGGCGCGGGACGCCGGTCTGCACGCCTCGGTCGTCGGCCATGCGGGCGGCGACGCCTTCGCCTCTCGCGGCGACAAGGGCGATCTGTTCAGCATCCCCGTCGCCCACCTGCGCGAATGGCACGAAGGCTGGATGCCCGGCTGGCTGGGAAGCGCCGCCTGAACCGCTTCCCTTGATCGAGGGCTCATGAGCAGGCTGCAGGCATGAAAACCGCCGTCGTCATGGGCCCCGGCTCAATCTTCTGCAGCACCCAGCCGAACTCGATCGAGACGGTGGCGCGCACCCTGTCGCGCTACAGCGCCAACCGGGATCAGGTGACCGTCTATTGCGATGCGGGGGCTGAGGATCGCGGCGACCTGCGGACGGTCGCCGTCGCGCCCGGCCTGGGGCGGACCGGACGCATCATCCGCGCCCTGCGCCGTGATCCGCCGCAGTTTCTGGAGTTGCACCAGCACGGTCCCAGCGCCGCCGCCATCGCCCGCGCCTTTCCGCATATCCCCAGCGTCCTGTACCGCCACAATCAGGCCAGCGGCGGCCGCGGCCCGCTGGCGCGGATGCGTTATGAGCACCGTTTCCGCGCCTTCGACGGCCATGTCTTCGTCAGCGACTATCTGCGCGGCGCCTTCGCCGACTGTTTTCCGGCCCTGGCCGCGCGCGGCTTCACCATCCACAATCCCATAGACGCCGACCTGTGGGCCGCCCCGGTCGAAGGGCGCGGGCCGGTCATCGCCTATACCGGCCGCGCCGTGCCGGAAAAGGGCTTCGACCTGATCTGCGCCGCGCTGGAGCCGGTGCTGGATCGCCATCCCGACTGGCGGGCGGACCTGCTGGTGATCGACTGGCACACCCATGCCGACTGGGCCCAGGCCCAGATCGACCGGCTGGCCCGCTTCGGCGACCGTGTCTCCCTGCGCAAGCAGCAGCCGTGGGCCGTTGTGCGCGACACCCTGCAAAGCGCCGCCATCGCCCTGGTCCCGTCCGCCTTTCCTGATCCCTTCCCTCTGGCGGCGCTGGAGGCCCATGCGGCGGGCGCGGCGGTCATCTCGTCCGGTCGCGGGGGCTTGCGCGAAGGCAGCGGTCCGCACGCCCTCTATGTCGAGCCGCTGGATGCGCCCACCCTGGCCGACCGGATCGAACAGCTGATCGCCGATCCCGAACAGCGGCTGGCGATGGCGCGCAGCGGCCAGCAGCACGTCCAGACCGAACACACGCCCCAACGCCGCGCGGCCCAGCTGGACGCCCTGCGCGACCGTCTGGTCGAGACCCGAAAGACCCGCGCACAGACCTGAAACATGGCGCATCGCGCCGCCTGCCCCTATCTTTCGCCAGGGGCCATGCGGAGCAGACACGCTGATGACGGTCGTCGATACGCCTTTCGTTCCTCGCACTCCGGCGCGCCGGACCCAGCCGCTGTCGCTGCTGCCCTTCCTCTGGATCAGTTGGCGCGACCCGATCCGCATGTGGTCGGAACGGCATTTCAACGAGCCGCAACTGCATGGGCACAGCGTGCTGGGCGAGATCCTGGTGGTCAGCCACCCCGAGGGCGTCCGCCATGTCCTGACGGAAAACGCAGCAAACTATGTAAAGGGCGACCTGCAGCGCCGGGTTCTGGGGCCGATGCTGGCCGAGGGGCTGCTGCTGACCGAGGGCGACACCTGGAGGCGCGCGCGGCGCATCCTGGCCCCCCTGTTCACGCCCGCCAAGATGGCCACCCTGAACGCCCGCATGGCCGAGGTCTGCCACGCCCGCGTCGCCTCATGGTCCCTGTCGGCGCATGGACGGGTGCTGGATATCGACAGCGAGATGTCCGGCCTGACCTTCGACATCCTGTCGGCGACCATGTTCTCGGACGAACTGGGCGGCGAGGCGCGCGGGTTCGAGCGCGCCCTGAACCAGTTTCTGGCCAATGGGGCGCGAATTGATCCGCTGGACGTGCTGGGCGCGCCGGACTGGGCCCCGCGCCTGGGACGGCTGGCCAGCTTCCGCTCGGCCCGGTTCTTCGAACGACGGGTGACCCGTCTGGTCGAGGCGCGCCGCGCCCATATCGAGGCAGGCGGCGAGGCCCATGACGACCTGCTCAGCGCCCTGCTGCTGGCGCGCGACGAGAACGGCGGGCCCGGTCTGTCGGATGAAGAAGTCGCCGCCAACATCCTGACCTTCATCCTGGCCGGACATGAGACGACCGCCCGCGCCCTGGGCTGGACCCTGCATCTGCTGTCGCGCCAGCCGGAATATCTGGCCCGGCTTCAGGCCGAGGCCGACGCCTTCGACGTCAGCCAGCCCAGATGGGCCGACAACCTGCCGTGGACCCGCGCCGTGCTGGAGGAGACGATGCGCCTGTTCCCGCCCGCCCCGACCATGGCCCGCACCGCCCTGGCCGACGACGAGGTCGGGGGGCAGAAGATCAAGGCGGGCGCCACC